>PUHP01000005.1:70626-108295 GCA_006783085.1 Colletotrichum shisoi | reverse complement strand
GTTCTTAGGCCTCGGACGTAATCGTGGGGGGGGTGGGGGGTTGCCCCTCCAAAAAAAAACCATGGCGGGGTTGCTTCCGCGCCGCAACCCCACCATCCATCATTGCGCAACGCTGCGAACGATCTCAGGGGGAAGGATGGGAGGCAAGGCAAACTACACGCACGCACCTTCAAGGGGAGAGAAACCGCCGTTGAGGATCAGCTCGAGATCGCAAAGGTGGCGCTCGGTCAGGACGAGAGAAGGGAGCTTGTCGGCCTCAGCGAGAAGCTCGGAATGGCGCGGCGCATCGCGCGCGAAGAGGTCCTTGAGGACGCCGCCGTGAGGAGAGTTGGCCATTGTGAGTTTCTAAGGGGGAGCGCGAGGCAGAGATGTCCAGTGAGATGAACGGACAGGAAGACACTGGAGGAGGGTGGTCTTTGAGAAGCTCCCACGGAGAGATTCGAGGAGAAAAGAAGACGACCAATTGAGCCCGTGGCTTATGGCTGAAAGAGAGTTATGTGCGAAGATTGGAGGAGGAATCGCAGGTGAGTAGAAACAGGAGAACCAGCAGGAGAAGGAGAGTCAACGGGACGGACGGGAGAGGAGGACAGGCGTGTCCTTTTATTCCTTGTGACGGGAGCCGCGAAATGCGGGCTCGACTACAAATTGAGAGAAAATTGTCGCTCGTTGCCGGCGTCAAATCGGCCTTGCGTTGTTGCTACACCCCGTCGTCCAAGGTAAAAATGGAGGCTGTTTAGTTCAAATGACGTGATCGCTACCTTGCACATGTACCCTCCTTGGCGGCATGCTATGCGTGGGTGACTGTGTGTAGGTATGTATTATCTGTTAGTAGCTTCCCCCCCTTACTGGGGGAGCCACGACTAAGTCATGTTCGCCACGATAAGTGCCCGTATGGTGCATCCCGTCCCCAAATGGGGACCACTGGCACTTGGTTGCCGCGGAAAAAGTCTGCTACTCCATGCGGTTGCATGGCTGACACGGAGACCGGATCCATGGGAGATCCATGAAGTCGTGGGGTCGCTTTTTTGCTAATTCGCGGCTCGGTGGTCCGGCAACTCCTTTGTGCCGGGACGGGATGGGGGGATTGGTAATAGTCAAGAGAGAGGAGAGAGATACGTAGTAAGTAGACTCAATACAGAGGAAGCTGCCACGTCAAGCGCGAGGTTAAAGGAGCAAAAGAAGAGAAAAAGATACTGTTGATGTGGTCGGACGATAGAGACCCCGCGACACCTGTCCCAGGACCCTCGTTGGCGGGTTGATGATAGCACGAGGAGCGTCGATGGTCGACAGGATACCCCGCCAAATGTGGCTTGAACTCACCGAGACCAACTTTCAGGGACCCCGCGCCACGCTGTACCATCAACCTGGTGTCCAGAAAGGGCGGTCGCAAGAAGAAAGCTCCAGTAGAGGCCGTGGCTGCTGCAGAAAGTCGTCAAAAGTTGCAATTCCAGCCTCATCTGGCGTGCTGGTGCCTAGCCCTTGGCCACGGACTAGACACCCGTAAACTCAACCTCACCCGCCCACGCGCCGCCTACGCGCGGGATGGCTGAGAGACCAAGCGCATCACGCCCTTGGCGGCACCAACAAGACCCCAAAACCACATGACGATGTGCTTTGTATCATCCCGGGGCACGATGAGCTCTTTGGATGCCAACCAATGCATTCTGCAGTGGTAATGTGCCGTTTCTCGCCGGACCTTCAGGGTGCGTCTTGGCAGTGGTGGTGCGAGATAAGAGCCAGTACAAGCGGTACAGGCCGATATCGCGGTCTTTTATACATTGACCCGATGCTTTGGGTAATAGTCTTTGACAGAAGCATACTTGGCAGTCTGCAGATCATGTCTGCCATTCCCGATCATAGATCCGGGCCTCTCCGTGTTGTTCTAGCGACGTGAAGACACGTCTCGGTCAGCTCGGTCTAGATAGTGGGGTATCCCCCGACGTCCGCGTCGATCGGCTCTGCGGCTGTCGGTAGCCGGCTGCGGGGTTTGGCCCGATGTCGCTTCGTGCACCGAGATCCTTACCCCCCCGTTTTCCCACTTGGGTTGCAATTGTCTTGACATTGATGACATTCCGAGTCCACTCTGTTGCCGCCAGGCTCCACAAGCAACCAAGTTCCCGAAAACTAGTTCCTGAAGATCCGCTGCTACGGAACACCATTGGCCAATGACCACGGTAACTATTCTCGTCTCATTGGGCTTGTCTCTATGGAGTTTTGTCCACTCTGTTCCACACCCAACACCGGGAAGCGAAAACTCGAATTCTCCTATGACGCCAGAAGAGGAAACCGATGGGAAAACTCGTTCAAAAGTGCGGCATCTACGTAGCGGGTCCCATCCAACATGACCAAGCGGGCGATACTTCGCTTGGGTGCCGAGGGTGTCAAGTCAAGAACTGGGGTCCATTAGAAAAGGACTCGAAGCCGTCCTTCATAGTCCAGAGGCCGACCTGATTTTGCTCCGTTGCATATTCTAGTACCAGACCTAACTATCTGCTGTAGTATCCTCTTCAATATGCTGGCATCAACGTGGTGCTTCAATCTTAAATCGCGGAGCCCTCTTCAATTCAGAGCACGCCCGTCCAGTCTGGTTAAATGGTCATCGAAAGTTTTTTTCACAAGGTCCTTGGCTGGTACACTGGGAAAGAATTGATTCGGTACAGAGTATTGAGCCTGTTCACTTGCAGCCCAGGATGCCTAGAATCAAGCGTTCGCAAGACGGTTGTCATTTCGCTACGAGGTGATTCCGCTTGACAATGATAACCTTGGTGCCAACCAAGATCCTCTGTCCCTGGCAATGCGTGCGGCTGTCTATCGTCCAGGCAACCCAATAGATCGAGATTTAATTTAGTACATCTTCATCGCAGTCGTTGTTCAGTTCTCGGTTTTGCACCACCAGCAGACGCCCTCAGGTTTGGTCTGATGTTAGTAGTATTGTACTGGGCTGTGAACGAGCCCTACTTGACATTTGTGTCGGTTCTGATGTCGGTGCTATTTTTCAATCGACTGTGCGTTTGTAAGAACCTGGTTCGATGAACAAATGCTAGCGCCCTTTTTATGAGACTGTCTGAAAGTGGCGTGCTAAACAAGTCAGTGACGAAGTCTGGCAGGCGTTTGAGGCTTCGACCCTCACGCATGGTTGGGCAAATGATCCGACCAGTTTGGCATCGAAAGAGTCCAGTCTCGACAATTGGAATGGCAGGTAGAGAGGGTTTGCTCGTTGTGCTCGCGCTTGTGGCTTCACCGACAGGCCAAGTGGGCCGCATAAGGGACAAGTCAACATGCCCACCCAAGTCTCGGAAACTTCCACAGAGAGAGAGAGAGAGAGAGAGAGAGAGAGAGAGAGAGAGTAGTCTTGTGAACGGAACAGACTCGGTGGGGATGGGGAACGGGTGTTAGTTGGCTGGTAGACTTCATGGCATTCGACCTCCCACACTACGTTTGCGGAGAGGTCTAAGAGTTAGACTCAAGACCGAATCCCACGTTTGCTTGTATATCACACCAAAGGGTTGAGTCATGGTTCCTCTGCAGTCTTTGCGTATCTCATGTGGAATGTATGAGTAAAGAGCCCACTGCCAGGCCAACAACAAGTCCATAGATAAAGGCCATGACATATAGTCCAGTTTACAGATGCCATCAGATACAGACGCCAAGCCCCTTTGTCTTCATCGTTCTATACTGTGTATGAAACTGCAGAGACGATAAGCGGATGCGAATCGAAAGCCGAGGCGGCTCAAAACGTATTGACAGTTGGTGGAAGCAACCCGAGCGAGCCGATGAAGCAGCTAAAGCCCGACCATCCAATAGTGTTGTAGGGTGAGAGTGAATGGGGTCGCAATGCGCACGAATGGTCGGTACACGCAGATCTGCAGTGAGGAGTTTAATGGCGTTTAGCAACAGCAGAGTAATAGCCTATCCCGGCTAGATCAGGAGGGCAAACGATCGAATTGGGCACTGAGCATCGTGTCAAGCTCCTGGGTGGTTGGGGGTAGGCTTCGAGTGGAATGGGTTTCCCGCCGTGGTGGAGCAAGGCAAGGGGGTGGAGGGGTTGGCATGCTTCTCGAACCACGAAGCAACGGTTGAGAAGACGCTGCATACTCACGTCCGACGTTACCGGTGCTGGGCTAGGTGCGGGCATCCCAGGCCGACTCCGTCTGGAACAGAACGGTCGGCTATGAGGAATGCCATAGCCGGCGTACAGATGTCGACAGACAGTGAGAGATTTGGATGCCGCAAGCTGCGCTTACGTCGGTAGCGTTCCTTCTCAGCAGCAACGAGTGGTTGGCAGTAGTCGGTCGGGTGGCTGGTTTCAGTCTGGCCGAGGGGTTTTGAGCCAAGTGGATTGCGGCGGTGTTGTAAACAAACCGATGGCGGGTAAAAGTATTGGTACCGTACCGTCTGGGCGAAGAGAGGGAAACGTCAAATGCTGACGGTCCACCAGTCAGGTCGCCCGGTACGTACCGATAACAAGCTCAAAAGCGGGTAGAAGGCGGTGGCAATCGAGCCATACCCATGTTCATCTTGCGGTCCGACCGATCCGCAAGTGTTTCTCACAGGGCCCGGACTGGCTTTCCAGGGCTTGTTCCTGCAAGGTGCGCAGCCATAAGGGTTGCACAAGGTATCATATCCTGTTCATCATGTTTGGATTCACAATGCGCATTTGCAGCTACGAGTTGACAGATAGTTCCTTGCAGTAATGGAAATGTGACTCGGCAGGATGGCGATAGGTAGAAAAGTATTTACAGACATACACTACGGGGAATGTAAGTTGTGTTTTGCGCGCGACACTGGCATGTGCTGACTTGTTTAGCTTCCGTCCAGATGATGATGACGATGCTATCCGTACAGTTGCTGCCGCTGTTTGGCTGAGCCCATCAAGCCTTGTTCTAGTTTGCTCGCTACTCCCGCTTGCTTCATGCATCCTCACATCTTCCCTTATGTGCTCGTCAATTGGCTCAAGACAAACACACACTTACCCACACACACGCACTACCCGTACACTGTCCAGCACTTACCGTCTTGTCCCATTCTGGCGAGGCAAACCCTGCCCGAATCCTGGTTTCGACCAGTTTCGGGCAAGTCAGTTGCAGAGGAAACCGGCCAAGAGAATATAGCCCATGTCTTTCTGCGGTTCCAGTCCGGGGCCCATGGACATGGCATTCCAATCGAGACAAGAGCTGCTCACGCACTCTCGCTACCTCTATTGCCGCCCGCCGTACCGCTGTAGAATCATATGAATACGAGCTCTCTGGCCGTCCAACCCGCCCCATGCCACCGTTCGTTCATTTGCTTCTTCCCCAGACCTAATGATGGACTCTGACCTGATTATCTCCTCCGACCCCATCATTCATCAGGTATCCGTACACCGTACCAAGTGACAAGCCTCTGCCTTCACCTTCGCCTGTCCGTACTGCCTCGATTCAATACTGCATCGTATCAACACTGCAGCTGGCGACTACCTTGTCTGGCGCAATTACACACAAACACGACTACATCCCTCTTGCCGGCCTTGCCATCGGCTCTGTCGCCGGTTTGGGGAAATTCTTGCCCCTCAAAGACCTGTAACCCTGCAAGTCAAGCAATATCTTGCACTTCCCCCGGCACCGGTCTGCACATCCTCTTCAACACCTCTCCTGCGATTCTCAACACAAGCCGAATCACGTCAAGCTTGCAACAAATATTTCGCTCCTTCTCAAGGCATCAATTGACGGCAAGTGCGTCGTAGCTACCAGACGTAAAGCATCGCGTCGTCCGCCAGCGGAAACGTGCCGGTCAATCGGGACACCCAGTTGACACGTTCCCAAACGGCTCCATCACGACTCGGGAAGAGAGACCCTGAGCTCTCCACCATTCGCTAAAGCGGTTCCCGCTGCATCGGAAAGCCCGCCTATGAAGTTCCGCGCTCTCCGGACAACGATAGACCCCGACGAAATTAAAGCATCGACAACGTTTAAGGCCTCTATGCCTCTTGCCATCTTTACTTGAAATCTTGCTGTTCGATACATATCAGACGCCGCTGCACCGTCCGCCAGATAACGACTCTTCGCCGACCCGGCCTGCACGAACATCGGCATCGCTACAGGCATAACAGGGCCCACGACACGAGCCCCCGACTCGTCTTCCCCCCTTTCCTCTACGCCCACTGCCTACGATGGCTCGGCTACGAAGTCCAGCATCGCTGCCCGCGGCCATAACCATCTTGTGTGCCTTCCTCACGACAACTATGGCAGCTACCGAAACTGTCTACATCACTGGACAAGACAAAGACGGCAATACCAAAGAGCTCGCCGTCAACCGAAGGCCAGGCCTCTACACCGGTGATTTTGGCGATTGTCTCGGAGGACAGAGCTTGTTCAACATCACTAAATTCGATGCCGCCTATTATGCCGACAACATGACGGTTCAGTTTCACCTGGACGGAACCACCAACATTAGGAACGAGTCTTTGATGAGTATGTTTCGAGCAAACGCCCGTGAACTTGTGCTCATACTGATTGTGATACAGTGCATATCAATGTCGAAGCTTGTGAGCTTGATTCAACTTGGGACGAACCTGAAAAAGAAGGACGGGGTGTGCTGACTTTGAGGCAGACGGCGAGGCGAGATTCGAGATGAACTTTAATCCATGCATGGCAAATATTGCTAGGTGCGTCTAGATCGTTGCGTCCGTTCGAACCAATTTCCTAACCTTCCCAGTCTGTGCCCTTTGAACGCCAGCAATCCCATCACTGCATTTGCCGAGTTCAGACTTACACCAGCACAAATCGACGGCATTCCATCCATTGCTCTCGACATTCCCGATTTCGAAGGTTCCGCCCGGGTTCAGATATTTGCAAATTCCAGTCAAACTCAGATCGGCTGTTTCCAAGCCGTCATGCGCAACGGCAATAGCTTTTCCCACCCGGCGGCCATATCATCGATACTAGGTGTTTTCACTGTGGCCGCCATTTTGGCCTCTTTCGCCACTGCGATATACGGCGTCAGCATCCCTCATATGAGAACACACTACGCCCATTCGTTGTCAGTCCTGGTCATTTTTGAGACGTTCCAGACCATCTTCTTCTCAGGCGCTCTGTCTGTCAACTGGCCTAGTGTTCTGCCTGCATGGTGGAGCAATTTTGGTTGGGCAGCTGGCATGATATACAGTGAGAAAATGGTGAGCTCGATCGACGGATTCGCTGGCGTCACTGGTAATGCCAGTCAAGTAGGCGGTGCGGGATCTGCCGTTATCAGCACTGGCGGTGGTCTTATACAGCAAATTTACGGCCGCTCACTCGACACTTTGTCCGCTCCCAGCAAAACCGTGCCCATCAACACCCTCCTCCAGCGAGCAGTTCGGGAATACAACACGAGCAATCCGTACGAATATTACTGGGCAGGTCACCCCGTCTCCCCAGGAATGCCTATGCCTGGCAAATGGATTGGGTTTGCTGGTGACCTGTCAGCCCTGGGTATCCCGGCCGCTGATGCTTTCACTCTGGGTCTCGTTTGGTGGTTGGTTGTTATCGGACTGGTTGTCGTCTCCATCGCTGTCTTTAAATCCACCCTGGACATACTGGTTGGGGTGAAGTTGCTGAACCAGGATCGCTTCTTCTACTTTCGCAACCACCTTGGCGGATACCTGGCGGCAGGGATTCTTCGAACCCTTCTCATATGTTTCTTCCCCCTGATGACTCTAGCGTTGTTCCAATTCAACATCCGCGCGCCAGCCGGCCCGACGGCTGTTGCAGCGGTGGTTTTTATCCTGTTGCTGGTGGGCGTTGGAGGCATCGTAGCATATGCCTGTTTCTTTCGCCTCCGCTCTGGGAAATACAAAATGGGACCCGATACGATCATGTTCGAGCAGGGCAAGCTTTTCGGTTCCGTTCCAGCGGTTGCCACAACGCGTGCTAGCAAGATTGGAGAGGAGGGAACGACCGCCAAACGCTACGGATCCATGCCGTTTTTCAAGATTCAATTTATCGACGACGATCCCAACCGAATAAGTGTCCATCAAGACGAGGCTTACATCAAGAGGTTTGGCTGGCTCTCGGCTCGGTATCGCCGCACAAGGTGGTGGTTCTTTTCGTGTTGGCTCAGCTACCAGTTCATCCGCGCTTGTTTCATCGGCGGCGGTGCCCGAAGTCCACTCGCTCAAGTATACGGGCTCTTTGTTTTCGAGATCATTGCTTTTATCGTATTCGTCAAATTGACTCCATTCGAGGGTCAAAGAAATACGTCTTTGGCGATCTGGATGCTGGGCATTACCAAGGTTGCTACGGCTGGGTTTTCCATTGCCTTCCTGCCCGATTTCGCCATCGGTCGCATCTTGTCAACGGTCTTTGGTATAATCATCATCGTTGTTCAAGGATTTCTCGTCGTCACGGTTCTGATTCTTGTCGTCCTGGGCCTCGTATCGTCGTGGATGTCACTCTACCGGAATCGCGAGAGTTTCCCCGAAAAGCTGGACGCCACCCGCATCAGGTACTACGAACACGTACAAGCCAGAGCCACTGACCTTCCCCCGCCGCCAAAGCCTGAGCCGCAGGAGCCTCAGGAACCGCCGCAGCCGTACTTTTCGGTCAACAGCGTCCGCCGGACACGCAAGATTGAGGATGACGACGATGACGAAGTTGGAGACATCATCCGTCCGCAAAATGCCTCAGTGATTCAGTTTGCTCCAGGAACCAACACCCGACGAAGCCGGACGAATAGTGTCAGTTCGCGTTATTCGGTTGGTAGCTTGCCGCGCCGCGCCAGACCGCACCGAGCCTCCTGGAGCTCAGCCGATTTCGCTGAGTGGGATGCCGATCAATCCGCGTCCTCGCTCGCGCACCGCGGCAGTTTCGGTCATCAGCGCAACGGCTCATGGAGGCAGGTTTCGCACTCCGATTCGAAGCCTAATTTGGGTCGCTCTGCCAACAACTCGCCGGTCCCTGAGCGAGCAGCATCGACCAACGAATTGCGCCGCCTCATGACCCCAACAGAGGAGGTTCCAGAGGAGAACGTCATGACGCCTGGTGAAATTGTCGGTCCCGAAAGAATCAGCGACAAGGCCAATGCTGTGGCCATTTCGCCAATCAACGAGACGGACGAGAAGTACCACGAAAACAAGGGCGATGCCTCTCCCATCGAAGAGAAGACACATAAATAAGCCTTGAGATACAGGCAGAATCAACAGGCTCTGGCTTCAATAAACAAGTAAAAAAAAATCACACCACAAGCTTAGGACGAAGCCTTTGTTGGCGATCCAAAACCGGATTCGTTGCTGCGGCATTGCATTGCGTACGCAGGCCCTCGGGGGTTTGGACGATATACATGAGGAATGATTATGAGGCGTTGGTGGGAATAGTCAATTTTGAAAGGGAATCAATACTGTTTGTGTAATGGCACTGAGAGGAAGGGTCGGGCTCATTCATGTTCGTTCCCGCTAGGTTGCACATACATATCTTTGGCATGGAGGCCCATGGACCTTTTTTTTGCGGAAGACAAAACGGGCCGGCTGGTTCTTGACATAGAGATTGAGTAGAGAGCAAAGTAGACCTAGATTATCAATAGTCAGTGTTAATATTCTGAGAAGCTCTTCCACGCGCCGTCACTTTAATTGTCTCGCGCCGAGATCGAATATCAATTACGCTTGAAGGCATCTTTCGTCATCTACCTAGCCAATTTTCAAAGCGCGCCTTTTAAATACGACTCTTTCACTTTCATTTTCCATGCCGTTAACCCAACCAGACACGAACCGTTTACACCTCAATAGTATATGCATGTATGTATATGTTTTTAAAGTCCTTTAATAAATTCAACCTGTGCTCTACGCACATGCTCGCTGGCCTAGACGAAGCCCTTGAAAACGGCGGCCTCGGCGTTGAGGATGGAGGAGCCAGCGGCGCCGATGACGGTATTGTGGCTGAGGGCGACGAACTTGAGGTCGAAGATGCCGCTCTCGTCCTCGCGCACGCGGCCGACGCTGACGCTGTAGCCGCGACCGAGGTCGCGGTCGAGGCGGGGCTGAGGGCGGTCGGGCTCGTCGAAGACGACGATAGGGCTCTCGGGGGCTGAGGGGCAGCCGAGGCGCTGGGCGTCGGAGACGTACTCGCGCAGGGCCTTCTTGACGTCCTCAGCCGAAGGGGCCGGACGGCGAGCGAACCTGAGCGAGACACAGGCAGTGTGGCCGTCGAGGACGGGGACGCGGTTGCACGAGGCGCTGACCTTGAGATCAGCCTGGTCCTCGAAGGCGGTGAGGTCCGAGGTGATGGTGCCGAGAATCTTCTGGGCCTCGGTCTCGAGCTTGTCCTCCTCGCCCGAGATGAAAGGCACGACGTTATCGATCATGTCCATGGAGGAGACGCCGGGGTAGCCCGCGCCAGAGACGGCCTGCATGGTGACGACAGAAACCTGGTCGACGGGGCCGAAGGCGGCCTGAAGAGCGGCGAAGGGGATGACGAGGCCGATGACGGCGCAGTTGGAGTTGCAGACGAGAAAGCCCTTCTCGAGACCGTGGTGCTTGCGCTGGTGGGGGATGAGGTCGAGGTGAGGCAGGTTGACGGTGGGGACGACGAGGGGGACGAGTGGGTCGCGGCGGTAGTTCTTGGCGTTGGAGAAGACGGCCAGATTGGCTTTGAGGAATTCCATCTCTGTGCGTTGTCACGGGGTCGTCAGTCTGCTGCTGCTGTGCGTCTGCTGTGGGCGATGTTCCGAATGGGCCCCAAGCGAAGCGATGAGGGGGCGGTCTCACCAATTTCGCCAGCAACGTCCGAGTCCAGACCGCTAAAGACGACGTCGCAGTCGCTGAACTCGGAAGCCTTGCACTCACGCACGACGAGGTCGGCCACGGCGCCCATGGGCGAGGCCTGCTTCCACCGCACGGCGTCGCGGTATTTCTTGCCGGCCGAGCGGGAGGAGGCGCCGACGGCGACGAGCTTGAGGTACGGGTGCTGCGAGAGCAGAAGGATGAAGCGCTGGCCGACGGAGCCGGTGCACCCGAGGACGCCTGCGTCGATTTCCCCTTTCGTGTCAGCGCGAACTGTCCCAATTCTTGATTCGTGTCGTGAGAGGTTCTCGGGGTCGCGGGTTTCGTGGTTTGCACGTCAATGACCATCATCCGGTGACGGAGCGCGATGGCGGGGCGGGGGAGGGGTCCAAAACGTACCGCACTTCTTTACCGGGAATTCGCCCATGGTGGATGTTTGGTCAAGGGAGAGAGAGAGAGAGAGAGAGAGAGAGGGATGAGAGGGAAGGGGTATCGAGGGGTATCAATTGTCAAAAACAGGAATCACTACGAACAGAAAGAGAGAGCGGGGGAGAGAGTAAAGGACTTTTGTAGATTGGGTGAAATTCAGTTGTAATATGAATGGTTGACGATGGTGAGTCAAGACAGGGTGTGTACCCGGAGGCGGCGGTCCAGTGTTTTTCTTTTTCTTTTTTTTGGCGGGTGAGAGCGACGTCGAGAGCACCCCGCGGGCCATGCCCCGCCATCGGAGCTTGCGCTTCTGAAGTTTGCAGGGTGCTGTCGCACGGCCGGAACCCTTCTTCCAGGGGACTAAAATGCCTGGGTTTCGTTTTGATAAGGAGTTAGCTTCTCTCGCGACCTAAAGAGGGGGCTAAAAGGGGAAAACTTTGGGGTGTTTGTCTGTCCCGCGGCATTTGCTCAAACCCCCGTTCTCACTCACCGAACCAAAGGCCGGCCGGCATCTGTCATTGTTTGACAAGTCGCGGCCCGACCGTCGAGGTCGCTTTTGTTATCTATCACTCCGCTCACATGAATGATACCTCGGACGACCAACGACTCTGAAGCGCCGCTATTGGTTTGTAACCAATTATTGAGGCATTGCCAAATACATGTAACCGCCCATACATCCATCACAAGTTTTGCAAGTTTCCCAGCCTTGCCATTTGTAATATCTTCATTACGTGTCTCGAATCTGACCCGACGGAATGAACCAAAGGGCAGCCTCCGCGTAGTTCGTCTTTGTTACAACTGGCTATTCTCTACAACAAAACAATTGCTCAACTCGACGACAAACCCACCCCCTCAAACCTTCATCCAGACGGACGCGGTCAATCTTCGTATCATTCAGATCCATTCAGGCTGCGGCATGTCTCCCAACTCGATTCCTTGTTCTCCATCATCTCGGCGGTTATCCCCCCTGGGAGCCCCTCTGGAAACTCTCTTAAAAAGACCTCTGGGCCTCTGGAGCCTTCTTACGACGGCCGGTACCATGAACCTCTTTACGTCTGGCACATACAAAGCGCTGACCCATACTGTACCTGCAAATAAGATGGAGACGAGGAAGACCATCTTGAATGAGCCAGCGTATGCTCTTGGGACCGCACTGCGTACCGCATCAATGATGCTCGAGTCAACACGTGGCACTTCCGATACTTTGCCTGCCTTGATGGCAGCGTAGAGAGACTCCATGGAAGAAGGTGGAAGGCCAGCTTGTCGGGCCACCGGATCGACGTATAGCGGCAACTTCTTGCTGAGCTGCTAGTCCAAGATGGAAGCGAACCCGACCTGGGCGAAAGCACAGCCCAGGCTACACAGGCAACCAAGAACGCCGAAAGCTAGCCCAATGTCCTGTGCGTCCCAGACATATGTCACGCCTGTAATCGCAACATTCTCGATGAAACCAATGGCTAAGAGGGGTTAGCAGAAGAAAAGGAGGCTTAGACTTCCATGATTCGTCACTTGCCTACGCACAACAAGGCTATTAATACTGTGATTTGGATCAGTTCATCCAATTGCATGCCGCCCAAGCAGCCCAGCACAATCATGGCCACAGATGCCGAAATGAGGCATATCGATTTAGCTAGGTGAAACAAACTTAGAAAGGTGCCTGCGAGAGCCATGCCGTACCAGAGCGAGCCGCCCAGAATGGCCGCTTGCCAAGCAATGGCGTTCGAGATGGCATCCGGGTTATCGTCAAAGACTTTCCCTACGATGGTTGGCCAGAAGACATAGACAACCGAATACGTCATCGAAGCGAAGACGGCATTGTTGACAAGGGCAACGTAGTGGCGATTTCTGAACAGCTTTGGAGGCAGCAGGGCCGGCGTCCTGCAAAAGAACACTTCTGTGACATGTCAGTCCGGGTCTCAAGAAGCCAACTTGATGTGAGCCATACCATGGATGATGAATGCCAAAAAAGATGTACCGCCGCCGAGTAGCATACCAACCACCTCGTATCTTCCCCATTGGTACGCAGGCCCTATACAAGAGAGTCCAAACAGTGTTAAAACGCAGCCGAAAATGAAGAAAAAGATGCCGATGATGTCCACGCTTTTGACCATCTGGAGCCTGGACCCTCCGGCGACGTTAAGCTGTCTGTACGACGGTGGGAAGTAACACCAAAGGTATATCCATGCAGAGAAGAATGCACAGATGGTTCCTAAGCAGTAGTTCCGACGCCATGCTGTAGTGTTATCGAGCGAAGCGGTTGGTGTAACGGCAGGCAGGACAAAAGCGGCGACACAGGGAGCCAGGAGTGTGGCAGGGAAGTAGAGCGCCCTGACTTCGGCCGGGACGAGCTCTCCGACCACGAAGGCGAATGAGATTTGGGCTGCTGCTGCAATGCCATTGCAAATATTGGCTGCGATATGAACCCCGATACTGCTGCCAAACCAGCCAAGGATGCTGCCGATGGCCCCGAGAAAGGAGGCGCAGACAATGAACCACCTGCGTCCATATAAATCCGAAAGTCGACCGACTAGCAGGAACCCAATGGAACTGCCCAACAACCACATGGTGGACAATTGATGGTCATTTTCCGGTAGACGCAGTTCCGTGTTGACATGATTACTGCTCAGGGTTAATGATGTGACGAGAGTGCAGACTGAGACACCTACCGGCTGTTTGCAAAAGCCACCCATCCCGAGCAAGCAGCAAAACTTCCCATGTTTTGAGCCTATATCAGTCAGTAACGGTGAAAACTCGCGAGGTAACCCATGGTGCCTAGGCAGACAGGCTCCCTACCACCATGACGAAGACAAAAGTCCTGTTGGACCAATGTTCGGGATGGCCACGGATCTGGGGTTCAATCTGACGGGTTGTCCCATCCAAATGTATTAGTGATTCAACGTTGCCAGGTAAGTTGCTGACGTCCGTATTTGCATCTTGGCGGTTGTGCTCGCGTGCGCCGCCCTCGCTCTAGTTTCTTGCCACATCGACAGGTCCTGCCAAGAACGAAGCGGCTGCCATTTCTACCAGGCAATCTACAATATCCGATTGCAATTTGGCTCCCTGGCGTTGGAGTACTCCGAAAACGAAGAGAAGACTGGGATGATGTGATTGGGTATGATTAGAGCTCGGCGGGCGTACTTGGTCCCAGACAGTCTCAGAGGCGAGGATATATGGAATAGAATGAATAATTCCAAAGAAACAAGCAAAGGAACTATGACTTTTGTGATGTTTACGCTCGTGTGTACGTGTGTAGTCGAAGATTCAAAAGTCGGGAGAGCGAGCAGAAAGATGCAGTGCTTTCTACTTGGCGCAGAGGAAGTCTCTGCCCAGGCACGTTCTTCATGAGGATCAAGTAAAAGACAGGTAGGTATCTGCCCAAAGAAAGTACCGAGGGCAATTCTCTTGCCTGACGTTGATTCGATCGTTGACCTCCAGGGAGGGTACGACCTCTACAAACGGCCGGTCATGCGTGGAAAGAGCAGCTTGGCTTGTTGCCTCTCAGTACCAAAAGGTAGACAAATATCTTTTACGGCTTCTGTAAGATCACTGGAGTCCAGGATAAGAGTATGAATGTTCATGAGCCGCATATCACAGTAGTCACCTGGGCGGTATCCTTCTGCTACACGATCCGAGACCATCTGACGTAGGTGGATAGACTGCGGCTCTGAATGGGCGAAACTCGACCTCGATTTGTTGAATTTCTTTGGGGAGCATCTGAATGAAGAAAAATTAGTAGGCAGATCGGTACGAACACAAGGCAGGAAGATGGTTTGAGGCTTTCAATGAAGATTAGAGCCGAGAAACACAGGAAGGGGGAGGTGCAATCTCGGTGGTCTCTCAATGGTTTCCGGCTAGTCGTGGCAATGGAATCTATAATGGCAAGGTTTTTCTCTTCTGTCTTTTAAATCCTTCATGTAAAACTTGAACGCTTGAGTAGGTAACTAGTGTACTTCCTCAGAGACTCGGGGAAAAGGTAGCAAGGCCATACCACTCTGAACTCGCAAAGTGTGTCGGAGTGAACCCTTATTCACTGCTACAGTTGGCCCCCAGACTTCTAACACCTAACTTAGGTACTTGAGTAAATGAATATGAAAGTTATGTATTCCAGACATTTCTCTTCGAATCATTTCATTGGCAACATTTCAGTCTATCAAGGGCTGCATCTCGAGTACTCACCCAGCATCTTCACCTGACGTGAGATTCCATTTTTCGCTCAATGATCTTACAATCATTGCATTGATCCTGACCTAGAGAGTTCTTTGCCCGTGACACTTCTACAACCAGGCCCGAAAACCTTTCGGCCTCCCAGCTTGGGGGAGGCTCGACTAAGCCTACCTTGGTCCTGAAAACGCGAAACTTGAGTCCATTGTCTGATCCTGTGGGTTTTGAGGATTACTGGAAGTTTCAAGCAAAGTTTCAAGTGAGGTTTCAAGTGAAGTTTCTCTGAACCATTAACCAATATTTTTCAGCAGCGCGATGTCGGTTCAATATCCTAGCAGATCCAAAGATAAGCGTCTTTCTTACTGCTGAACCATTGAAGTCTTCTTGCCGTTCCACTTCTCATCAAGCCTTCTGTCTTGTGACTTTGTTAAACCTGTACCGCTAGGATTGTACGGGAAATCGGTCTTCCAGATCTGAACTGTCTTTGTACCTTGCTGCAAGTCAGCTTTGTTATATTCATTTTGCCATGTTTGTCTCATTCGCACTCAAACTAGCCAATATTGAAACACAGCCTAGCATAATGAGCGTCTGTCTCTATAACATAACAAGCATAGAAAACTTATTGTAAGCAAAACGAAGAGATAAAATAGCACAGTATTAAGTCTAGTTTTAAGAACCTAACAGTCATAGAGTTACACACTGTAGGTTACTCTATCAGAACTAGTGTAGCTAGATTCTATTTCCTACTACGCATCCCTAATCATTTAAGGTATACATATATTTGTAGGTGTTAACGGGTGTGCGTGTGTGTGTGTGCCAGTCTAATCTTTGAAGATAACGACTTAATCATAGCCAGTCCCTCAATACTATAGAAACTCAAGAAGGCCATTGATGCAACAAGCATTTCACCATGACAAAGAGAACAGGCAGTCCCTTAGTTCCGTTGAATGAACAGCACACTTACAGAACTACAACCTGGAAATGCAGCTAGACTCAAGTTCAAGGGGGAACAACTCATACAGAAAAAAGTATGTTAGTCTAGGTGAGTTCACAGCCAGTAGGATTACGACTGCACACTTGTTCTGATGCCTTGTTGAGTATGCCTTGGCCGTCAAGGGAAGTAGAAACTGGTGAGTGCTATCAGCTGAGACCTATGATGGGCGAGTGTCTTCAAAAAGAAATAATACTCTTGCGGTTCTGTTTCTGCCTTGCTTAACTCAATTTATGTGGATTCATTCTGCGGCATCCTTGAGGATGGGCATGATAGGCTGGCCTCCGGCTGGCTAGAGCCACCATTACAAAGCTCACGAAGGGCGAGAGCATGCCGGTACCTTCCGTCCTACCCATCAAGACTGTTCTCGCCATTCTCGTGGTCATCGTGAGGGGCTTGAAGGACAACAGCAGCCATCGTGACTCAAAGCCAGATACTCCTAGCCCTAGGGTAGCCCTCAGCCTGGAATATACCTCCCACGCTCTCTTTACTTTCGAATTTGTCTTCACCCTTCTCGAAAATAATCCATCTTTGTTGTTTTGTTTTCCTCTTCTACACCCTCCATCCCCCCCTTCTACACTTCTCTCCATACCGAACCCCTCTTCAACTTCGAGTTGAAACATCTCCAACCTCAAGCTCCCCGTTTCACAAACACATCTTGAATCCCATCGCTTTCGAATATCACGATTGCAAAAATCCCAATTCGCCAACATGCCCGCTTCTACCGGCAACAAGATGCTCTTGGAGCATCTTCACAAGCTTACCGCCCAGCATGAGCGTGAGCAGATCATGAAGACCGTGTCAGCTTCCTCCAAGAAGCCTGGCCGCCTCTCGGCCACAGACCCGGACTCTCGCAAGTCGTCCGAGACCTCTTCGTTCTATTCGTCCTCTTCAGAGGATATTGAGCGCGGTGGCGGTGTCAAACTCACGGGTCCCGACGCGTTCGTCGCCCACAACAATCCGTACGCCTTACTCGACGACGGTGCCGCTGCTGACGCTCGTCGCCCGGTTCATGCGGATTCTTCCTCTCTCCGAGGAAGTCCCAGGCAAGTCTCGCTCATCGAGTTACTGACTCTCAATTTTCCAGCCGTAGCTAACCATTATTCAACAGCTTTGCCCGCCGTTCGCAGGCTGCAGCTCAAGCTCTGCGTCCTACCTCGTCCGCCACGGCCACTATGTAAGCAATCCAGAAGATTGAAACTCAGTCGTATTCTGACCTCGCTTCGCAGCCGGACCTACAAGTTCCCTCCTCAGGACACTGACGAAGAGGATGACGTCTTCCAGGACACCGTCGACGGCTCTGAGCAGCGCTCTACGATTGTGCCTTCTGGCTCTTACAGCCTCGGTCAGGGTCATCTTCAAAACCCCGATTTTAAGGGCAAGGGCGTCGTTCGTCGCGGCGATTACGTCGGCGGATCTCCCATCAAGGGCGGATCCTCCTCCATGCGCAACCCGTCCGACCCTCAAGCTACCTACCCCACTGGCGCTTGCATCTTCGTTGCCAAGTGAGGATCAGTCTCCAAAGTAATCACTCTCGTTATTCTCGCTAACTTTTGTATCAGTCTGCCTGAGTACAAGGATGACATCACCCTCGAGGCGGCTGTCATCAAGGAGTTCCAGAGATTTGGTGTCGTCTTCGTCAAGATCCGTCGCGATCCTCAGGGTCTTCCCTTTGGCTTTTGCCAGTTTACCGTGGGTTTCTTCTTGGGACACCTGAGGTCACCACGCTCTCATACTCTCACACTGACACTTCCACAGACCAAAGAGCATGCTGAGGATGCTCGCATCAACGGCAAGGGATCCGTGATTCTCGGTCGCCCCTGCCGCACAGAGACGGTTCGAGCCAACCGTAAGATTGCACTTGTTTTTCATCCGCCGCTATCACTGATACTCATTGACATAGGCACGTACATCATCTACCGTCGTGATCAAGTGGACATCACCATGGAAGAGGCGAACGAGCTCTTGCATCCCTTTGGCGTGATCGAGACCTTGCGCCAGCTTGATCCCCAGATTCGGGAGCAGCTTCAGCTTCCCGTCACGATTCGAGTGCAGTTCGAGGTCTTCGACCCGTCCCAGCAGGTCCTTCGTGCGTTCCGCCTCAACAAGACGTACAGAGTCGACCCCTTCGATTTCAAGAAGGCCATGCAGGCCAGAGCCCGCAACTCTGACCGCGCTTTTCTTGACCACTATGATCGCGATCGCCGCTCCATCTTCGTTGGAGACCTCCCCCTGACTTTCACCGAGAACGACGTTCGAATTCTCATGGAGGATATCGGCGCCGTTGTGTCGGTTCAGGCCAAGCGCCTCGAGTACGCTCGCGGTAAGCATCCCTCCTTTCTTGGAACATACGGGGATTAAGTACTGACGACAAGTACGCAGAGGGCCCCAAGCTCATCGCTTTCGTCGAGTTCACCAACGCCTCGTACCCCGACCTTGCCATTGAGCGCTA
Organism: Colletotrichum shisoi; assembly: GCA_006783085.1. NCBI lineage: Eukaryota > Fungi > Ascomycota > Sordariomycetes > Glomerellales > Glomerellaceae > Colletotrichum > Colletotrichum shisoi. The sequence continues at coordinate 89,533 of PUHP01000005.1, read as the reverse complement.
TGTGAGTTCTGCTGCCTGTCTTCCGGCGATTGGCGATAAAAGAGATGACTGACGGGGCTCAACAGCACCTGAACAACATCCAGGGATCCTTCATTCGTGTTGAACATCGCACTGACAAACGCCGCCGCGATCCCGGCCGCAACCAGAGCAATGGCCACCACTCGGGCAATGGCCACCACTCGGGCAATGGCTACCACTCGGGCAATGGCTACAGCCAGGGTCATGGCTCCAACTGCAATGACTCCCACGAGGATATCAACGGCAGCAATCCTCCTTCCACTCCTGCTTTCGGCCAGAGAGGCACCAAGGCCATTGAGGCTGGCCCTTCTTCCATGTCCTATAGCCAGGGTATCCAGGGCACCCCTTCCATGATGCGGACTGCTTCGCACCATTCCACCCAGGCCATCATGATGGCCTCTAGCGACCACGCGCAGCAGAACGGTCATGCTCATCTCAACGCTCGCCAGAATGCTCGTCAGAATGCTCAGGGCACGCATAATGTTCAGGGAATGCAGAACCACATGCAGGCTCAGATACGCCCCGTCCAGCAGCAGATGCATTCTGTTCAGCAGCAGATGCAGGCTCAGATGCCTATCCCGATCCAGAACCAGCAGATGCCTACCCAGCTGGCTCAGCAGCAGATGGCTTCTCAGACCCAGCATCAGATGGTCCAAGGCATGCACATGCATCAGTCCGCCGGTCAGCACATGGGTCAGACTCCCATGCAGTACCCCATGGCTCCTCCTCCTGTCCCTGCACAGGCTGCCACTCCCATGCATAACAACATGGCGTACAACCCGAGCCCCTACGCTGGCAGCCCCTACGCTGGCAGCCCCTACTCTCAGGGCGCCTTCTCCCAAGGTGCTTTTTCACAGGGCCCTGGATCCTCGGTTGGCTTCATCACTCCTCAGCAGGCGACGCCCATGCCCTTCTGGGGTTACGGTCACGGCACTCCTCTCTGGACCCCGTTCCCCGTCGATCCCGCCGCATTCGCGGCTGCGGCCTTCTCGTCGCCCGTTCGTCAGCCTCATACCAACGGCGGCTTCGCCCCCCAGTCCATCCCCGCCCAGCAGGTCGAGACTAACCAAGTCAATGTCACCCAGTCTGAGCCTGTCATGACGGAGAATGGCCAGCCTTACGTCGGCGAGGGCTCGATCGGCAACTACTAAGAACCAATCATCCTGCCGTGCTGCTGTCATCATCCACACCACACTTTCCCTTTCGTTGAAACCCTCGGGCTTCCCCTCTTTTTATCTTCTCGAATGTCCTTCTTTTGCTCAGGTCTTTTTCTCATTTTGTTACGTCAACCAAACCCCCAAAAAACAACAACAACCCCAAAAATCGGTGTGGGTTCTCAGACACGGTAGGCAGTTCGGGTTCTTGGACTCGGGATGATCGTCAAGGATTAAGGACGATGGATCGGTTCTAGAGACCAAGCAAGGTCAGGGCTACAGATGCAGATGTTTGGAATGTGCAATAGGCACATCCGTCTTCGTTTACTCAGGATGTGGCGGACACTGCCTTTACGGATAGATGATCAGAAATACACACTTGAGTAGATCGATACGGGCGTCGTTCCTCGCGTTTTTCCTCGCGTGTTTTCGTGATGTCTTTGGTCTCATGGTCTAGGGTTTCTAGCAGAAGATGCCATGGATCCCGTGTACGCAAAGCTGAGTGAAGCCGGGAAACGGCGGACTCAAAAAGCTCATCGAACAAACATGATTGCTGTCCGAAAAAAAAAAACGTTTCGAGATAACAAAGGGCTTGAGACTTGAATGGGAAACAAAAAACACATGATACTCCAATCGAAAGCAAACATATCGTGGACATCGCAGAATCACTGTTGAGTGTACTCCGTACTTCATGGGAGAGAAAGAGGCAGGGATGGAAGCGGAGCACGGGGCATCTTTGTCCCGGTTTAAAGCTCAAGCTTCATAGAAGAAGCTCCAATGGCAACGATTCGAGTAGAAATAAGTCCTACAAGAGCTGAAGATCACTTTAGCAAAGCAATTTCACACGTTCCTCTGTACCAATCCGAACCATCCCGTCGAGAATAACGGCCAGCCTGACTCGCAAAGGTCACCCGAACTGCAAGAAACCCCAGGCGCATCGCGCTCGCGAGCCGAGCTCCCTCAGTCCTCTACACCCAAAAACCGAATCAGTCGGCGCAGCCGGCTAGACGTCGAAAAGATGTGGGCGACACCGTCGCTGTTGAACAAAGGCATCTGGGCCCGAACCATGGACGAATTCAAGCGGCGCGCAAGCATTGGTGAGAATAAACTTGGTACCACTGCCCAGACCTCATGGAGCACTAACCTGTCGTGCCCGTCGCAGCCGTGAAAGCCGAAGGGATCAAGGGCCCCTCGGGCCCATTTGTCATTCAAGACTTTCGCACGCCTGGCTCTACCGACGACTGCAAAATCATGACTGACCAAGAGATTGGCGGCTTCTCCCACGGCGCCCTCGAATGGGTCCCCTCCCGACCCTCCACAACGACGACCTCGTCGCAAAGCAGCCCGGCAAGTAGCACCCGGGGCTACGCCCGCTTTCACGGCACGATATCCACCGACCTCCCCAAAAACGACCCCAAGATCCAACGCACAGGGTTCGCAGCATGGAGGACGCCGGACCAGAAGCCGACTCTGTTCGGCAAGGCGGTCTGGGATATTGACCCTTACTCGTATCTCGCGTTGCGCGTAAAGTCGGACCGGCGGAGCTACTTTATTAATCTGCAGACGGACTCGGTAGTGCCAACAGACCTGCACCAGCACCGACTGTTCGCGAAGCGGCCGGGCGAATGGGAGACGGTGTTCATCAGGTGGAACGGCTTTGTGCGGACAAATCACGGCTTCGTGGTCGAACCACAGATGGAAATGCTGCGGTCCAAGGTCACAACTGTCGGCCTGGGATTGACAGATCGTGTGCCGGGTCCGTTTGAGTTATGCATTGAAAGGATCTGGGCGACGAACGATGTCGAAGAGGCGGTGGAGGAGAGTGACGGGGACATGATGGCTGCGCAGGAGGCCAGGGAAGCGAGGGAGAGCGAGTTGAGGAATCGGGAGGGGAAGAGCATCCGGTGGAGGGAAAGGTGAAGTACGCGTCCTGAGATCAGGAGACACGGCTTCGACCATGCTGCGAGGAGTACTGGGCTGGGCCTAGACGGCCAATACTGGTTGAGCAGACTCTCTCGGGATTTCATTAATCTAGCGAGGGAAGCCGAGTCCATTCGGCAAAGGGATTTGGAGGCAGCGGCAAGTTCGGCAGGGTAAGATCCTGGCCAGGGAACTGTAACATACCCTCTGTATGATATGGCACCATAACGTGAACATAAGACGGCAATTGGCGTAAATGATGCGGCAATATGTTTTATTGCTGTGCGAACATACAAACAACGTACAAACGCCCATGATCCCCAGCGGAACACCCAGGAGAAACGCGGGACGTCAAGTGTCAAAAAGCGTTTCCCGAAATTTTGAGGGACGGCCTCGGGGTCGCTGCTTGGGCGGGAGAGCTTTCTGTGACGGGATATCCGTGACCAATCATGTTTCTCGGAAACCTTGGTGGAGCCCTCAACTTCACTCAGAAACCTCACTGACAACATCGTGACTGACGGGCTGAAGATCGTGTGCTGTGTTTCTTGCCCGTCGGATTACCTTGAAAACGAAGGCTGCCTTAGTCCAAGTGCCCTGTCGCTCACTCGCCCAACCCACCTGCTTGCACTGTTTGGCGCCGGCCGACGCCCTACCTCTTCACCTGCCGGCGCCCTTGGAAACATGGTTGACCGCGTGTCTCGAGGCTCAACACACGCCACCGGATGAACCAGTCGTCAAGAAGATTTCAAAATAGAGAGAAATTTCATCATTCAGGATCGTGCGAAGACCCGGAGACCTAGCACAATGTCCCGATACCTAACGCCCGCCAAAATCGGCATCCTCGCCCTCATCGAGCTTTACACGGACGGACACGTCCCCACCACGGCCATCATCCCCGTACTCTCCTTTGTCACATCCCACCTGCTAGACCCGGATCCGCAAAGCTTTATCACCGCCGCCCGCAAGGATATGCGATGGCGCAAGTCCGAGAGCGCCGTCAGCCTCGTCATAGGCATCAAGGATTTCGAGAAGTTGCTAAGCGCCCACTCCGTCGTCGTCGGCCTGCCAGGTCGCAAGCTATGGGACACATTTCTCGCGAAGCTATGGGGTATCAACTCGCTCGACCAACTTCACGACTTCTTCGGCCGCCAGACGCAGTGCCTCGCCAAGACCAAGGAGGAGCTGCGGCGTGCGGCCGAGGGCGACGAGGCAATCGCGGCACAGTTGTGGCAGGAGCAGCAGCAGAGACCTGGTATCACGCTTTCGAGGAACTCGCCGCTGGGTCAGTTTGTGAGGCGGTGCCAGCTCGAGTTCTCGCGGTTGCAGTTCCACGAGTCGACTCAGCTCTGGACAGACTTCGTGCAGTACCGGCAGCCCACGGCGGGCTACCTGCGGAAGAGAAACCCTTCGTTCGGTCGGCTGAGCTTCGACCATGTGCTCATGGCGGGCGAGCAGGCGGAATGGGACTTGGATGGCGCGGCCGCGCTCACGTCTGTCGTGTACGGAGACATGGTGAAGAGTGGCACTCCTTCCACCGTGCCTGTGAGCACGGATGATATCGAGCTCTTGCTCGAGTTCCAAATCGAGCAGATGCAAAGTGAGCCCTGCCATCGGAGAAAGATGTTGCGGTACCAATACTGACGAATGCAGAATTCGGCAACCGGATACCTTTGGAGCTCCGAAATCAGTTTCACGACCTTCTCGGCGACAGCTTTCTCGTGCCCAGCTTGAGGCACTACCTGAGGTTTGTTCTCGAGTTCAACACCGACTATTCCCAAACTGACCAGGCCCAGTTTTCTTGACGCCTGGAGATCCGGTGACTATCCCACCGCATTCGACTTCCTTCATCAATACTTCGATTATACCATGCAGAGTCGAGACAGGCTCTTCTATCAGTACGCGTTGATGAATCTGGCTGTTCTGCAGGCGGATTTTGGCTGTTACAGAGACGCCGTTGCGGCCATGCTCGAAACCGTCTCTACGGCTCGCGAGAATCGCGACATGACCTGCCTGAACTTTGCCCTCAGCTGGCTCTTCCACTTTGGCAGAGCACATCCGGACCTGGTCAGAGACCTAGAGGCCGACAGCCTGCTCGGTACAGCCAAGGAGAGTCTGTCATATCTCCGCGTAAAAGCGAAGGAGACGGGTATGTGGACACTTTGGGCGTCAGTGTTGCTCAGCGAGGCGAAGCTTGGCCTGGCAAACGGCGAGAGCGTCGCCACCTCGGTTGAGCTCATGGTTCGCAGCTCGCATCTCATTGTCGAACGGAACATGAAGAACATGTTTGGCGCCCAGCTCTCCATCCTCATTGCCTTGTGGGACAGACTGGGGCTCGCGCAGCTCTCGGCCATGGACTGCGAGATATTCTTGCGGTGTCACGCGAGGCACTCCATATTCGACGACGAGCTGAAGGTCACGTCACGCCTGGCATCACAGCTGGTTGCACGAGGTAAATTCGACGAGGCGCTGCAGAAAATGGAGGCGCTAGACGAGAACTCGCTCCGGTCGTGGAAGCCGAGCCAATACTGGTTCAAGTATCGCGGCATCATCAAGCTGAAGCGGGACCTGCATCATAACAACCTCGACGGCGCGGAGCAGCTCCTCTCGCAGCTTCTACAGTCCAAAAAGGACGACCTGGAGCCGGACATGTCATTCGTCGTCGACTTCCTCCATGTAGACTGTCTCGTCCGACGAGGAGATCTGCAAGCGGCCTTCAACAAGGTCGAAGACATGCTCGCGGCGACGCACGATGATAGGAGAGACATTGCGCTCCGCGTAAGGCTCATGTTGATCAAGGTCCATCTGTACGACAAGTGCGGACGGACACAGCGAGGGTTCACGATCGCCATGCGCGCGGCCAGCATGGCTTGGCGGGCGAGGCTGGTATCTTGTCTGTGGCAGGCCGTTGGCGCCATTGCCAATATCCTGACGTCGTTGGGGGAGTTCGAGGCCTCGTCGCAGCTCCTCACAGCCGTCCTGCCGCGAAGCCTCGAGTGCGATTCGGCGTCGCTGAGTGGGCAGCTGTACTCGTACCTCGCCGACGCCAACATGGGCATGGCAGGCAAGATGGAACCGCAATCAGCCAAGAGGAGGGAGTACCTGACCCGGGCCACGGGGGCGATCCAGAAGGCGTTCGACCACTATTCGAGCATCGAGGACGTGACGCGGCAGTGCGAGATGATGGCCAAGAAGGCCACCATCATGAAGGCCGCCGGAGACAAGATTCTCGCGGCGGATTATGCGGCAGCTTATGTGGCTTTGCGGAAGGATGCGGCAGCTCTTTCGATATGAGCATATTGTTCTTTTTCTTCTTCTTTTCCCCTTCCCATCACTACCACTTGGGGACAGCATGGCAGGAGAACAGGACAAAAGATAGTGAATCACGTACAGAGGGGTAAGTGTATGAGTAGTGCCTACGATGGGATTTTCGAAAAAGGCCGCAGTCTCTCGATTGCTGTGACATAGGGAAAATGTACAGAATAGTCTACCCCTCAACAGGCGTGTCTTCCTGAGTCTATTGGATCGCTCCTCTCGCCCCCCTACGGCGGCGATGTCACGTTCACTCTGGTCGTGGTTCCTTGCCCTTGCAGGGCACACTTAGGCCTTGTCCTTGTTGTGGTAGTTGACGTTGTCGTTCCAGCTGTGTGGAGTGTTAGCCACATTTTCCCGAGTTCTCTTCTTCCATATCGCCGGAGAAGAGAAAAGAGGAGGAAAGACAGAGAACAAGGACGAGGATGAGGATACGTACAAGAGGGTCTTGTCACCGTTGCCCCATTGGTAGTTCTTAGTGCGGATGTTCTGGTACGAGTACTCGACGCGCTCCTCCAGAGGGGGGAGGTGGCTCCAGTGCTCCCAGTGCTCGTTCCAGAGGACGTAGGCGTTGGCGGCGGCGAGGCCAAGGGCGGGGATGCAGGCGCTGTGCAAAGGAACAATTCGTCAGCATTTCTGTCCGGTCGCAAAATCTCCTGCCGAATGCTGCCCCTAAACCAAACCCCGCGTTCACTCAGAGTCACATGCGTCTCACGCCCTATGCCAATGTGCTCGTAGTCGGAGGTGGACAAGAATTCCTGGGTGGGCGTCTCGCAGACGGGGTATTCGATGCTTGGGTAGGAGATCAATGGGGTTCAGGTGAGTGCATACTAAATGGAGATCTTGCGCCAGAGGGCTGGTAGTCAATCGAGTTAGCCTTTTGTTTTCCAGGTTTTGATCTCGGCTTCTTCCCCCCCCATTCCCTGTGGCTCCCTTCCTTAATCCGGGGTCAATTGGCTTCAATTGACTTAACCCGAAGCACGGGGGACGGTGACCCTATAGATGAACGGAAGCGACGGAGGACGAACCAGTGGTTTCGGCGGCGTGGTGCTTGGCGGCCTCGCGCTCCCTGATGAAGGCGTTGTCGGTGGCGCTGGCGAAGCGGCGCTGGACGGTGGATCGGGTGGCCGGGGCACGGGCGGCGCGCGCGGCGGCGGCGAGGAGCTGGCGCTGCATTTTTTGAGGTTGTCTTTATCGGTAGAGGGGAGAGGGTGTGCTCTTCGTTTGTTTCGGTCGGCCGGCGGCTCGGAGATGGTGGGTTTCCAAGAGGGTTTGTGAGGAAGTTCGGTGATCAGGTCATTTTGGAACTTCCGGTATGGAGCCGTCAGGCCCAGAGCTCGGTTAGTGGGCAGCGTCACGGCCTTTTCTTGTGGCCTGGATCGTTAGGACACAAGGTTGGGGGGACTAAACCGTTTGCGGAGAAAGTAGGGTAGGAAGGGATGGACGTAAGCCTCAGCCGCTCAAGTACCCTGGAAGAGCAGGTTCACTGGAAGCAAGTCTTAGCAAAGGGACTGACATTGGGTGCACTCAGGAAAAAATTGTTAGATGACTCTGGAGCTTAGTTGTGTCTTCCGGAATTACTGCATTACTCAATTCCATATGCAAAGGCTTCTGAGGGAACTGGGACAGTGGTAAAAAGGAAGCTGCACAGGTCACGTGCAACATCACCGGACACCGCGCTGAAGCTCGCGTTCGTTCCTTCCCATGACGGTAACTACGTCGCGTTGACATGGTATCACGCCACGTTCTTTATAATACCCTAACGTACGCCAAATCTCACAAATCATTCTCTTCTTGGAGATATTTGGGAATACGCTGCGGTCTTTTGAGACTCCTCCCTGATGAATCGTCCCTGCCATTAACCACCTTACTCGGATACCTCGGGCATGGATCCGAAAGCAGCTTGACTTTGTCACCTATCATTTCTGCAGTTGATTGTTTTGATTTTTAGCTCAAGAACAGAATCAATTGTCGGGCAGGATGGTACTCCGTATCACCACGTGGAATGGTGAGCGGCTTTTATGCTCTCATATGGCAGACTGACACTGACAGGTCCGGCTACAGTCAACGGCATCAGGTATGATTGCTTCAGATGAGCGATGTTATGTGTCTGTTCTAAAACATGTCCACAAGAAACCCGTTTGGCTACCAACCATGGAGCACCCAACGAACATTCCAGGTACGTCCGTCACCGCAGCTGTGGGCTTCGTTTGGGCCACCACTCTGTTCTAACTAGCTTGTCAGACAATGTTTGAAATCCTGGAGGCAGACATTGTGATTATGCAGGAGACAAAGATACAGCGCAAAGACCTTGGCGATGACATGGTTCTCGTCCCCGGCTGGGATGTCTTCTTCAGTCTCCCAAAATACAAGAAAGGTGTGAGCCAGCCTGGACACTTTTGGTGTGATTTAGCATGATCTAACCGATTGGCCAGGATATTCTGGCGTTGCGATCTACACTCGCAATGCCACGTGCTGTCCAATCCGCGCCGAGGAGGGTATCACAGGCATTCTCACACCTCCCAACTCATCCACCAGCTTCCGCGACCTGCCTGAGGCCCAGCAGATAGGCGGCTACCCACGACCGGGCCAGCTGCCCGGCGAGGTGGACGAGGCGACGCTCGACTCCGAGGGACGCTGCGTCATCCTTGAGTTCCCAGCCTTTGTTCTGATCGGCACCTACAGCCCCGCAACGCGTGACTCGTCGCGTGACTCGTTCCGGTTAGGGTATCTCAACGCCCTCGACGCGCGGGTGCGGAACCTCGTGGCGGCAGGGAAGCAAGTCATCCTGACGGGGGACCTGAATGTTACTCGTCATGAGATTGATACGTGTAATGTCAGGGAGGCGCTGCGCAAGGAGGGCATGTCGGTGGAGGAGTGGATGGAGTCCCCGAGTCGACGATTGTTCAACCATCTGGTCTTTGACGGGCAGGTTGCCGGCCACAGGGACGAAGGGAGAGAAACGCCAGTGCTATACGACTTGACGCGGGTCTTTCATCCCACACGACAGGACATGTTTACCTGCTGGGACACGAAAAGAAACATGCGGCCGGCCAACAACGGTAGTCGAATCGACTACATCCTCTGTTCTGCCGGTATCAAGGACTGGTTCACGGACTCCAACATTCAGGAGGGCTTGATGGGATCGGATCACTGTCCCGTATACGCAATCCTTGGCGACACGGTCAAAGCCAACGATAAAGATGCATCTGTGCTGGACCTCATGAACCCCAACGGCATGTTTTGGGACGGTAAGCGGCTCAGAGAGTGGTCGGCCAAAGACCTGCTCCCCTTGTCAGCCAAGCTCATCCCTGAGTTCGATCGCAGGCGGAACATCCGCGATATGTTCATGAAAAAGCCCGTCGCAAAACCCTCACCAAGCCAGACTTCGAGTGCTATTGAGTCCCAGAGTATCATGTCCAACGAGCCGCCCACGCTTCAAGAACAAGACGAGCCAGAGCCCTCCCAACAAGATACTCCAGAACCGTCAGCTTCCCAAGCATCCGTCCAGTCCAACCCTGGCATTCCGTCACTCGTCCTTATGAATGCAAAACCAGCGTCTTCACAACCGAATTCTCCCGTAAAACGACCACTAGAAACGACGGCGCCAACGAGACGTCCCGCAAAGAAGACAAAAACCAACGAAGCCGTTTCTTCCAAGCAGAGTACCCTCACAGGCTTCTTCAAACCCAAGCAACCGTCCTCAAAACCGACTCCCGCTAAGCCCGACGCGACGGAGGCAATTCAGTCATCGCCCATGAATAATAAAAGCGGCGTTGTGGCTGCAGAGTCAAACTCCCTGGCGCCACCCGCCCCTTCCCCGTCGCCCTCGGTGTCGACGTCCTCTTCCGCCGCCGCCACGGCATCTGCGCTCGACGCCTTGGAAAGGGTGTTTGACCCCATCGAGGCCAAGGAGTCTTGGTCCAAGTTTAACCTGGGGAAGAGGGTTGTGCCCAGGTGCGAGCATGGAGAGCCCTGCATCATCCTTCAAACCAAAAAGCCGGGCGTCAATTGTGGTAGGTGCCCCCCCCCCCTCTTTTTCTATACTCACCACGCGATCTTTATCCCTCTTGGGCCATCACAGGTCCCTATATTATCTCTTGTTCCTTGAATCGTGACTAATTCTTGATTTAGGCAGGTCGTTCTATATTTGCGCCCGTCCCCTCGGACGGTCGGGGGAAAAAGAAAAGGGGACGGAGTGGAGGTGCGGAACCTTCATCTGGAGCAGCGACTGGAAGAAAGAGCAGTCTTAGATGCGTTATCTTGCTGCCCCCACTTTCTTCGCCATTACAATGGGTTTATGTGGTTTCTGGATTGCTGAATTGCTTCTGATTATTCAAAATAGTTGTTTTGGGGGCCGCACGAGGGCCAACGCCTCATAGCAACGAGATATGAACATGACGACTCCACCAACGCTGTCCCTCTCTGGTATTCCTCTCTGGTATTCCACAAAAAAAACCACCACTAAACAAAGATTGCACTTAACATTGCGAATTATTCGACCTTTCTACAAGCGTACGGAAAACGACGGCTGCCCCCCTATTTGTTGAGCATATTTCGGGTTATGATACTGTTTCAAGGCCTGGGCGACTAGCTGGGTGGACTGGAGTGACGCGCTTCTGCGGTTTCCGACGACGCTTTTCGGAAGGCTTGCGTGGAGTATACCGATAGTCCGGGTGCATCTTGTTGTGGCGCTCTTTGTAGGCTTTTGCGAGCGCTCTATATCTCTCTCGAACTTCGTGTGACTCGGAATTCCAGGCGGCGCCTAGCCTTTTGGCTATGCAGAGATTAGTCATGGCACTCGTGTCGAAGAAGATTTCTCCGCTTACATATGTCATGGTTTTGGATGTGCGGGTTCATCTGCTTGAGTTGGGCTTGAAAATCGCTTCGGTAGAGAATGAAAGCATTGGGCGGGCGAGTTATCTTTGGTGTCCTTTCGGGAGCGTTAACGCAGGGAACCAAAGCGCCAGGTGCCTCCTCAAGGAGCTGAGGTGGAGGCCGCCGCACAACGACGGCGATGCCGTCGACGGAAACGATCATGTGAATGCCGGCAATGAATCTGTCGCAGGGACCAAGAACCCATCTGTCTACGTTGGTGTGTATGCCATCCTTTACCCACATGACAGGCTTGCGGAGAATGCGTCTGTGATGGATCAGAAACCGACGCCAGACAGGAAGAGTAGTAGCACCTGCACAGAAACCATAGAGTGCCCATACATACCCCATCTGTAATGCCATGAACAGTCGGCCTTCTTCGCCGAAGGCCATGTAATCCCAACCGGAGACGGCGACGGTGGACTCAAAGGTATTTAGGTGGAGATCCAGGATCTCTGTCACAGCGCGAAGAACGTTGGGGTCGACTTGCGTAGGGTCGATGTTGCGAACAATGATTTGACCGGGGTTGAAATTCAACGCCATGATGAATGAGAATGTAGATTCAAATGGCGGTGTAAGGTGGAATGCGCTGTCAATTGGGTATTTGTAGATGTCTTGTGTTCGTCAATGAAACCGTAGACGACAAATCAGCATTCGAGGTTCAACAGACCAATAGCTTGGTCCTGGGCGGTGATGGGAGAAAGACGCGGTGAGCTGGGGCTGTACCGATGGTCATAAATAAGAAGATGGAGTAAGGCGTCCGACGGATGGCGACGGAGGGTGGTCCGGGAGGAGTTGGGGAGAGATTCGAGGGAGACAAAATGGCCCTTGCCATCGCGGGTCGGGATTGAGCCATGTGCAGGGAAAGGGAACTAATTTGGGTAAAGAAAGACTCACTTTCTCTCTCATTCCTTTCTTTCTTTCCCCCTCAGGAAGCGAGGCAGTCTCAGGGAGGGGCGACTAGCTCCGATGTCAACGTAACCAGTGTTTGAAAGCTGCAGGGGGGCTATTGCTTTCCTATTGCAGCTTGATCTGGGGGGGTTAAAGGCTTGCATCTGGGGATGTGTGCATGTGTGTGTGTGTGTGTGTGTGCGTGTACCATGCCAGTGTTCGGACTGGAGAGTGGTCGCCTTCCTCCCGCAGCCGGTGTGGTCACCGGGCTGTTTGTTGTACTGTACACTGTGATCATGCATCATCGAGACGTCGCTGGCATAGTACATAGGAGAAGTGCAAGGTAATACTTGCTTGCTTTCTCTGGACGATGGCTAGAAGACGCAGGTACCTTGACTTCCAACTGGCTTAGGCCTTCGGACCTTAAACGAACTTAATGTAAGTACTCAAAAGGCCACTACCAAGTGTCACTGAGACCAAAAATGGCCACTTACAGATCCATGCGGCACCCTTTGATTTCTCAGCACCGACACTTCTCGATGTAGCCTGCCTTCGCTACCATCACCTCGGCGTTCTTCCTGCAGATGTCTGCGGCATCTGTTCCTCTCCGGCGACCTTTCGGGGAACTTCCCTCTTGTCAGCCACCGTTGAGGCGGTGACTTGAGCCGAGAGACGTAAACTGACATTTTGAGGCAACAGTTGTTCTGAAGTGTCACACTTCAACAATACTTGGAAAGAGGGAGTCTATTATTCTCTGGCAAAATTTGCCTGAGGAGGAGCCAGCAGAAATCGCTCTGCCATGATACGTTACTTGGGTCTGCATGTTTGCCAGTGTCAACGGTGCCAGGGTTGGTCCCCGAGTCGGCGATCTCGCTTCATCAAGGTTTACACCTCTGTCTTCTGCTAAAACCATCAGCGCGCTTGGCTCCCTGTCGTCTGATCACTTGGCGGGCTGTGCATCGAGAATGAAAGCATGCATCTTTCATTCTCGCGTATAATTACCTTCCGCGGCATCGAAACCCAGCAGTCCGGTTGTTCTCCAAGCCCAGGGAGACGAAGCCGTGCTCTATGACAGATTCTCAGAGTTAGATGCCGGACCGATCGCTGCCAGCCAGCTTGCCAATCCGGGATCCCGGAAAATAGGAAGAAAGAGGGTATGGCATCGCCCGAACGCTCTCCTCGGTGTCCCTATGTTCTCATCGTTTCGTAAATTGGCGTATCACAGACTTGGACGGTTCTGAGCCGTACAGCCCACCTTTGACAAAGGTTTGACGACGTGCCCACGTCTCTGTGGGCGACCCAGACGGAAGTTGAAAATACAACTGCATGGTTTGGGTTACTTGCTTTCCCTTTTCCCCCGAGAATCCCTTCCAACCACACTTGTCATTCTCGGCTCATCCCAGGGAGGCCCCAGTGAGGGGCAAAGTTTTTTTAGTTTTTTTTTTGCTCGGGGCTCGTCTTTAATTTCCAAGAACATCTTCCTCCAACCTGTTCCAAGATTTATTCGCAGATGTCATCGCGACTACTACGTCCGGTCAAGCGTTATAAATCTCCAGCAACTCCATTTTACTTCCCGCTCACCCTATTTTTGCATTCTATCCCTTAGCTGTTGAACCTGTGTACTTATGAAACGCATTCGACTGCCTTTCACTCTTACATCCGACATTCTTCTTCCCTACACAGAACTTATTCCCCCACCGCACACTTCATTGCCATATTCTGGAGCCCTTATGCCATCATTAAATCTGATTTCCCATTCATAATGGCTCGGACTGACGAATCTCCAGCCATCGAACCTCGCGTGGTCTTGCGAACACCAGGAATGAACGAGGTCCTACCACGGCACGACCTCAACTTACTTACGTCTTCAGCGACATTTCCGCAAGGAGAATGGGTTCTCTCCGAGTTCGGTCATCCTCACCAGTTTCAGGCCGCATATTGCGTGCGAAATTCCCAGGGCCAGATGGTGCGAGCCCCAATGCCACTCGCAAACGTCTCTGCAGTCACGAACCAGCAAGAGATTTATGATCACTGCACAGTCTATCATTATGACCCAAGTGAGTCCGCCCTATCATGAGAAAGAACAAAGCTTACCCAGGTCAGCATATCAGAGCCCAGATGACACAGAACATATTTGTGACATGGCCTCCATTGGTCGGGAGGAGCAACAAACCGGCAGTGGTTTGCTATACAACGACTACAACCACCAACAAGCTTCAGAATACCCCCAAGAATCTGATCGTTACCACATCGATCTTGACATCAAACAAGAAATATTCCCGTCCAGCGAAACGGCATTTCTTGCTAGCCCGCCACCATACTCGTCGGGCGTAGCAGCAAACGCACAAGCCCACGCCAGCCTCCTCGAAAAGCGGTCAGAGACCGCGCCAACATCAACTCATGGTTCGAACATAATCAGTTTTCCAGTAAAAAAGACCAGTTTTGGGTATTCATCTCGCCCAGAGTTATCATCAGTCGTCAGAGACTTCCTTGGCGACACTCTGCTTCTCGATTCTTTCCACAGCTTAGGAAAAGAGAAAATTCACAGCCCCGGGACCTTTGCTCCCCAAGATTCCTTCCACCCGGAAGTTCAAGCAGCCTCTTTCTTGAGTGCCGACTCTTTCGACATGGCACTCTCCCCGACCATGTTCTCCCAGCTTGACGAAAGTGCCTTTGACCAGCTTTTGCGCCAGAGGAACGATTCGAGTCACGAAACTGGAAAAACACACAATGGAGGCAATGTGGACAATTCGGGAGATGAAACGACGTTGACGAAAACCTTGAGATGACTTTCTTATGCTTGCCTACTTTCTCTCTTTCTTTCTTTTTGTGTGGGGGCTGGTTTGGGTCCGGGTTGTCACTCGGGGCTTTCAAATTCTGAGGGTGCTTGTATGTCACGCTAGAGGCTGTTCTCCCGAGGCCAAGGGGTGCTGGAGAAGGTTGTCGAGGCTCTGCATGCTTGCAAATAACTGTGGGCCGCATCAAGACGCTGCTGGTCTTCAGCGATGGTTTGACCGCCCCGCGAGTGCCCAGAGGGCAGTTGATATGGAGTTTGTATGTGTTGGAAGCACCTTGCATTCTCTGGGAGTCATTTGGGGGTTGTTTGCGTGGCCGTTGCTATCTAGACTATACAGATTAGTGACGAATAGAGCAAGCATTTGGAGGAAGTACGGGCCTCAGGAGAGCATCATCGAGCACTGTGCAAATTCGACAACAGAGGGGAGGGCAATGCCTAAGGGAATTGGTGGACTCGAGCCCTTGCCGGGAGCAAACAATGCAAGTAGCAGAGGATGACTCCAACGGTCAATGTTGGGATAGAAAGGATATGATTGGCTACCGAGAGATGCAAGAACAGCAAACGGTGGTGTGTTCCATGCGTGATTGGGGGGCGCAGACGAGGGTCGTCGAGATTAGCATATGGACCAAGTCAGGCTAGTTCAGCCGCGGCATGGCAATCCCTGTCAGTGACCCATAAATCATTCCATCCGGTAACCACGGGGTTAGCTGGTAATAAAGCATGATGGTGGAGAGGGACTGCGACCGGGAGTCCCACATCGGTTCCTTCTCCAACTTTCCCAAATTGCCATCATACTTACTACTTGAAGGGCACACAAAACAACGAAGCAATGAATGACCAGCATGTTCTTTTTCTTTTTCTTTTTGGAAGGGGACAGAAAAGGACACAACCCATTTCTGCTGGTCCCTTCGTCTACGCCTCTCGTATTGGCTCGAGATATCTCCCGACCGGGTTTTTGTGCAGCATGATGAGCTGATCGCAAGAACAAAGCCACCAATACCAGTACTTCGCAAGCAAACTTTCATCTATCTATCAGCTTTGGGCGAGAT
Organism: Colletotrichum shisoi; assembly: GCA_006783085.1. Lineage (NCBI taxonomy): Eukaryota > Fungi > Ascomycota > Sordariomycetes > Glomerellales > Glomerellaceae > Colletotrichum > Colletotrichum shisoi. Next base: position 73,520 of record PUHP01000005.1, on the reverse strand, counting down.
CAGCACTTGGATCTGGCATGTTGAGGAAGAGATGGGCTCCTTCCACACTTCCAGGGATGAGGGAGGCGGGGGCGATGCTGCGCAACACTGGAAACAGGCAGAGGACGTTGATTGGGCTGGGCTGCCTGGTCAAGCGCTTGATGCGTGTGCTCACTGCCTGCTCAGTCCAATCTGCGTCTATCCGGTGGGGTAGCTCATCCCTCGCCTCGTGTGACGATTGTCGGTCTACACAGAGGCGCACGCGTCTACATGCTAGCCGCTGCCTTATCCCTTATGCCCTACTCTCTGATGCTGCCTTGTCCTCTAGGCCTTGTCTTCACCGAACCGGGAAAAGAAGGTAACGTGGTTGCTGCGCCCGCGTTTCTCGCGTCAATAGCTTATGGATCGAAAGACCAAGCAACCTTGCGGCTTCCGAAGATGTTTCTCCCCCACCTTCACCAACTTGCGACATCCCGCACGGTGCAGGGCACACAACACCACCTGATAGAAGATCGGGCAGGCAGCCAAGATCGCTAACGTGCTCCCCCTACCTCGGGCTAAATTGCGGCAACGGCCACTTCATTCTAGATCTGCTCCAAGTCGATACCAACACCAGCTCCTCTTCTCACCGACATCATTTACCGACCAGAGTGGCGAAAATCTCGACGACACTCCGTCTCTCATGCGCTTGAGGCCATGCACGCGGCTGATTGCGGTCCATCGAACTTCCCATCACGCGATAGCTTGATACAGGGAACAGCAAACTATAAGCCTCGAGCGGATGAGGCGGTCACCGCCTTGGGCTTCTCCCGCCCTGGCTTCGGTGTAAATCTTCCGAATCAGCAGACGCCAGACGACCTGCCAACGTACGCAAGGATACTACTGTCTGAAAGTCAGACCGCGAGAAAGAGAAAGAGGATGCAGACATAACCATCCTCCAGCGTGCATTATCCGAGCCACCCGTACGACAGAAGCGATTCGCCGGCGGCGCCTAAGCTCCGCCCAATGGATCGCCCTTAGGGTCGCGATGACAGCCATTCCGAAAGCCGCGCAAACCATCCCCACATACCCTGAACCCGTTACTTTATTATGCGCCATATAATCTCGCTAAGACAGCCAGCCGCTCGAAGACCGTGACAGTCCTGCACTGCGTGGTGGCGGCGACTTAGGTTTGACTGCTGACCCAGAACGCCGCCAAAGCATGACCTGATTTCTTTTACGCCAACCTGCTGTGAGGGCGACTTGTGTGACGACAGAGATACAGACGACACCCCCTACTTGCCTTCTCCCTCGTCCGCGGATTGGCTCTCAAGTCCCGCCGACGCGAGTGCAGTTAGCTTCAGTAGCCTTTGGCTGTTGACTGGCAGCCAGTGGTAGCAGGGTATTGGCCAAAGTTGAAGTAGATTTGAAGCATGACGTTATTTTTAGCAAAAGAACTGCTGACCTGATTACGCTCTGCAACGACTCCTCATGCTGGGGGTAGCTTGCATGTCGTGGAGGTGCCATCGAGCCGGGGGCACATCGTACATTGGCAATGAGATCTGACAGTGGACAGGCGCGAGTCGAAATGATCCACGGTTACTGACCACGACATGAAATAGTAGAATCCAATCTCCTACGAGCAAGCGTAAGACGTTGGTACGTTGACTCACGACTCACACGTTGCAGGCTGGCGCTTGGCGCGCTATTTCGAGGGGAACGCAACATGGTCGTCTGTTTGTCCTCGGCCGAAGGGAAGGAAAGTGTTACCATCAAGATACGAATGAGGATACGTTACCAAGGTTCTTCAGGCGAAAATGCTGTCCTGTGCGCTGGACAAGCGCTACCTGTGCTCCAGAGCGATTGGCAAGATATACGCTCGCACTTGGGAGGCTCATGACCGGGAATGGTCCACTTACGCATGTTTGTGCCGCAGTATGGTTTTCACAAAGATCATAGATCGGCGAAAGGCTGCGATCCGAACTCTCCAACGGCCCAGGTCCAATGTGGATGCAAACGGCCCCGGGAGGATCTACCTTGAACCTCTCAATCACCGTTAAACACCAGGCCGCAACATCCAAATAGGATGGCTTGCAGGCCCTCCCTGTCACATTTCTACTTCTCTCTCCACCAGCCGCCGCCACTGCCCCCCAAATCTGGGGGTTGGCCCCCTCGTCTTACCCGACTTCGGGACCGAGAGTAATCCTTTGGTCTCCGAGCAAGGGTTTCGTGACCAGGGTCGCAGGAAGAAAACCAGGACGGAAGGATCGGAGAGGCAACGAAGGGTGTCGGCACCAGACCGTACCGGAAAGCTGGGTAAAAGATTTTGTCCAAGGTGACTGCCATGAAGTCTCTGCTGCCTTTGATGGTTTATGGGACAAATAGGTACTACTTGAGAGCGACTTGCAAAAGCCCTGTATCTCCTCAGCTCAACAAGAGAGACATTCTTCACCAAGAACCCCGTGGCTGAGCGCTTCTCGCCGCTCACTAAGGTTCTACGACAGCTAGTAGAAGTTTCATCCCCTAGCCGCCCGATGGCTTAGGGAATGAGAGCGTTGTGTTTGGACCAATCGAGGAGTCGAAACCCATGCTGTTGTTTGTCGGAAAAGAGTACGATTGCAACGGCTTCGCGGGAAACATGCGCGTATGGTTGCCACATCTCTTGGGCCCACCCTTAATGCTCGATTTGGCGTTTGGAAGACAAGGTCAGAACAGGCTCCTCACATTGGTAGACACAAGGATGAATGGGGCGTGTTCCCATTTGTCGGCTAGGCGAGCCCTTGATGCTCGGGTGCGCGCTCTCTCCCCATGCCTAGTTGTCGAGGGAACGAGACAGTCATAGCTCAGATGGGATCCAAAGCACAGAAAGACCGACTGTCATGGGTCCAGAGCTGTCTGGATGTTTAAACTGACCGGGGATAAGGGGGGGGGGGGGG
>PUHP01000005.1:23368-70450 GCA_006783085.1 Colletotrichum shisoi | reverse complement strand
GGGGGGGGGGGGGGGGCCTGTGGTCTGGACCCTGCCTCGATAAATCTCGATGGGCTGAAAGGATCTTGGGCGAGCCCAGAACGCAGACTTCCCCGCTTGGCCTGCTCCACGGGTCTGGCGCTGTCTCCTTCCTACCTCCCTTGTTCGACTTTGATCAAGTTTAGCAAACACAATGGGGATGGGGACTAATGGGTTTCCAAGACGGAAGGGGTACGACGATTTGAGTACGCGATCGAGTGGTGCGTCGAGGCCGAGGGTGCGTGGCGAATCGCCCAAAAGCCGGCGGCGTCCCGAGGTTGTTCCTGGCCCCAATGTTAATGGGAGGCGGGTGGGAGGAGTGGGTGGCGTTGGTCAGTTGTTGCAGAGCTCGGCATTCCCAAGGGTGGGAACCCGTGAACGTGACCAGGACGGAGCCTTGAGTGCCCGGGAGGAGTCCCCAAAGTCTAGACAGAGGGAGAGCCGCCCCTTGACGAGGGGCCCTGTAGAAAAGTCGCCCGAGCAGGATCGTATGTCGGAAAATGTCTTCTTTTCTGAGATCGTGTTTCGTTGCTCGGCTCACGGCTCCTCTGCCCGCCACTCCTGAGCACAGGGTCGAAGTGAATCAAAACACATCGCCAGAGGGGTCGGAAACACCTCGGTGGCTACAATATTCTTTTAGGAATTCAATTTGGGAACATTGGCGACATTCAGCATGCACCACATAGCCCAAGAGGCTCGATTACGGATATCTAACTCATAAACAGGGCAGAGCTTCGCCGTTCAACTGAAAGTCAAATTACAAACGCCAAGGGAAGCTTCATGAGAAGGCGGGCATCAGGGTATTACAAGAGCCAAGGCTGCTCAACAGAGGGATTTTCAGGGGTAAACGGAATGCTTACGCATATTGATAAAGCCAAAGTTAATAAAACTATCAAACGACGGCCGAGACCCCCCCCCTCCCCCCCGCCCACAAAGCTTCCCCCTTTGATGGAAGAATTTCGAAGAAAGGTCAATACACAAACGCCTCTTGGGGAGGAAGAGAAGAAATGATCAAACACCAAGATGCGATAAATCGGCCCCACAATCCACCGAGTCCTGTCTGCCACCCTTTCTCTTATGGGGTTCGACTGCAGATAGAACTACGACCGTACGCTGCGCTTATTCCTCCTGGTAAGAGATCTTGCGCATCTCTCCGAGTCTGTGTCTTGCGGACGAGAGGGCGTTCTCCAGCTGCAGGATCTCGACCTAGACAACGTGACACAGCACACGTTAGCATATTTCCATTTGTTCATCGCCAGGCTAACGGCAATTAATCAATACATGGCGGCAATGCACCGTTCTGCACCGTCATACAAACCACAACTACGTACCTGTTGCTCCATTTCCCGGACCTTGAACTCGTGGGCTCCGAGCTTGGAGTAGTCGACCGTCTCGTCTTCCGAGTTGCGGTCCTTGATCATGTTCTGCACCTGGCGTACGAGCGCCCTACATGCGGCACCAACCGCCTTGCTGGCCTGCTCGAGATTCTCCTGACTCTTGGACATAAAGCCCGCCTTAACTCTGCTGGCGGCGACGAGCTGGGCAGTCGATGCGGCCACGTTGTTCGAGGCCACAATGAGCTGCTCGGGACTGTTGCGGTTCGACAAGACGCCGTCTGCGGTCTCGATCAGGGTGTTGGTCGAAGAAGCGACAGCCTTGGCAGCGGAGATGAGACCCTCGGTCCACCTGTTGTTCTTCTTGTAGAAGGCGGTTCTCGAAGACGACCCGCGGCCTGCCTGCACGATCTCCTGTTGTGTCACCGTGGCAGCCTTGATTAGCTGTGCGATAGCGTTGGTGATGGCCATGGCCGCATCCAGGATACCATCGTGCACCTTGAGCTCGTAAGTCGAATAGCCGTCACGCGGCTTGTTCTTGAGCTTGGCCAGACGAGCAGCCGCAGCAGCGATAGCGTCGGCAGCCTTGCTGAGCTCCTGGTCGACAATGTCACCCAGGTCACCCTTGCCTGCGAGCTTGCCCGTGTTCGGCGCGAACGTCTCGACGAGCTTGTTGAGCTTCTGCAGATTCATCTGCACGTCGTTGTTGCTGTTGATGACGACGTCGGTCTTCTGGATTGGGTCCATGCCCTCCAGGCGGAAGCTCTGAAGGCCGCGGAAGAACTTGACGGTAGACGCGGCGGACTGCCGGGTGCCATTCATTAGGGCATCACTCTTCTTCTCGTCCGTCGCCAGGCGTGTAATACCCTTTGCGTTGCTGCAGACATCGGCAATGGCGCCCGCAAAAACGTTGATGGCCTTGATCAGCTCGGCATGCGTGGCGTTGGGCCCGTCAGCAATGAAGTTGTTGAAAGCGGTAGCAAACTCCATTGCGCTGGATGAGGCCTTCTCAATCTGAGATAGGACGTATGGTGGCGAGGCGTTCTGATTTCCCGCCTGCATCGTAGAGTCCAGCTCGTAGAGGGCGTCATCCACTCTCTGCACACCTGATTGCAGTACTGAGTCGATGACGTCGTTGATCTTGTCCAAGTTGGCCATGATCAAGGCGTCAATTTGCCCGTCGATAACGGTATCAGTGTCACCCTGGTTCAGCTTAAGCTCGTTGAGCTCGATTAGAGTCTGGTCCATGCCGGCCTTGTAGACCTCCAACTCCTCTTCCTTGTCGCGGAGAAGCTGCTCCAGATCTGAGCTGCCGTCCCTGAGTTTCGACTGCGCATCCTCCAGAGCTCGAGACTTGAGCCGCAGAGCCTCCTCGAGATCGGCCATCTCACGGTTGTACTTGGACAGCATCGTCGAGAGCTCGTTGCCTTTGCTCCTCTCAACGTTATCGGCACGGTCCAGGGCCATGCGCAGCTCCCGCTTGAGCTTCTCAACCTCGTCCCTGTTTGCCCCCGAGAGACGATCCTTGTCGTGAAGTGCGCGATCTCTTTCTCTAATCATGTCCGCGAGCTCGAGGTTTTTCGTCTTGATTTCGCGCTCCAATTTCTCACGACGCTCAATGGCTTCCTGGGCAGAGGCAGCCTTAAGCTGTACAGACTTGAACTTCTGCAGTAAATCCAGGTGCTCATGGCGGAGCTGAGAGTAAAGTTTCGCGAGGGCCTCGTACTTCGTGCGCCAGGTGTTGACCTGTTCCTGGAGCGCTCTGATCTGGTCGTCTTTGCTCGTGATTTGTTGGCCAAAGTGTCCCTGAATCTGGGATAGCTCCCCCTCCAACGCCTTCACTCTCTGGTCGTATTGCTGGAGCATAAGCTGATCTCGCTCGTACTGAGCTCTCGCGTTGAAGTTCTCTTGCTCCAGTTCCGCAAGTCGGCCTTGAGTCTGGTATTGCATCTGCTGTTGCATCAAAGCCTCCTGTTCAAGTCGCTGCTGCTCCGCTAGTCTTCGCTGCTGCTCCTCGAATTCCCTTTGCGCCTGCTCCTGCGCCTGCTGCTGCATCATCATCTGGTTCCGCTGCTGCTCCTCAAGCACCCTCTGTTGCTCTTCGTACTCCCGATTCTGACGCTCCAGCTCATTCTTCCAGAACTCGGAGATGTCGTCGGGCTCCTGGGATTTTGGCTCAGGAGGTGGGGTCGGACGTCTCTCAATTTCCTGCTTAGGCCGGGCCGGCAGCGCAGGCGCTTCGTCGTCTTCCGCCAAGAGATTGGGAGGATCTTGCGGCAGCTTTGGGATCGTGATCAAGCTGGTCAAATAGCGCAGGTTTGAACACTCGTAGTAGAATTTGACAAGACGGTAGTGCTGCGCGTCGTATCTCTCACGCAGGGGTGAGAGCGCCTCGCCATCACCGGTTGCTGGACAGAGTTAGCTAGGTTGAATTTGGTCACATGCCGAGGGGATCGCGGGTGGCTTACTTGAGTGCATGGCACGCAACATGCTGGTGATGAACTTATAAATACCATAACTCTCTTGCACCAAAGGCACTAAGGAAGAAATCCGACACTCGTTGTTGCCAACGTGACGGAAGTGTGAGAAGATCAACTTCTGGAACTGCTCGATCTTATCTTGCAATGTCATCAAATCGGTGATCGTCTCGTAGCCCTCGTTGGGATCGTTGATGGCCTTCAAGCTCAGGTACTCCTCGTATTCGAATGTGCCATTGAACTCGGGATGTTGCTGGTGAAAAGAGAGCTTCGCCAGGAGGTAGTAGACGTATTCTCGGATCAGGGGGCTATATCCTCGAACTCCTTCTCCGCCCATGCCGCGGTTCAAGCTGTCAATCCAGCCCCTTTGTGCCATGGCCTCCCTCAGTGTGTTCGGATGTCCTTCCTGGAGGACTTTGTGGACAGTAATAAGGGCTTTGAACGTCTGCACCTCATCGGCGAGAATGGGCTGGCTACAACACGGCATCATCAGCAAATTTCCTCCCACCTGAAGCGGACGCGCTTACACCTTCATCCCGGCCCAGAAGGCCTGGGAGGACCGGTGGTCCCATGTGTAAACGATACAACTGCGAACATGTTTTCGCTTCGGCGCCGTCTCGTCGGGGTTTGTAGCCTTCTTGATGTTGATCGCCAACTCCTGGTCGGTCCTTCAATGGAAGTCAGTGCAATGTCGCAGAAACGGAAGAGCGGCCAGCATTGAACCACATAGTTCACGAGGCAAGGGAAAGACAGACTTGGTGTGCCTGGTATCGGGCACGGCGGCCATCTTGACGGCGTTCTATGCGCGGGATCGTTGGGTGTTGTCGGAGGCGAACGAATGGCGGTTTACAGATGGGGGTTTCGGATCGCCCGAGGAAATGACGTCTCCCCACGGGTTAAGGCGAGAGCTCCACGTGCACACAACACTCTGGCCAAATGTTGCCGAGAAGCAAGTGGGATGCTACGAGGAATAAGCCTTTGAAATTGGCAAACGAGAAAACCGTGAGCGACTTCCGTGCCAAGTGGAAGAGGCGAGAAGAGTCGTCAGCGTTGACCAAGCTCCTAAGATGTCTGGAGGAGCTCGAGTGTGGCTGGGTTCTGCAACATGCGCAAGCTCCGGGGATTGCGCCAAGGCGTCGTCGTTGCGATCCGGCCTAGTTTGGGGCGGGTTGGGCATGAAATGATGGAACAATGCTAATCCGGCGGAGAAAACAGTGTCAGTGCAATACTCCAGGCTGATGCATGACCTGATGACGATAATGGTGGGGTTCAGTGGCCAAAGTTGGCTTCAAAAGGCCCCTGCGCCGCTCTTCATTCCAAACTCACTTGCTGCGCTCGACCTCGTGGACGAGAGAGATTCCCATGCTTGCGAGGCGACGACAAACGAGTCGGCGAAATACGCCAGTGACCAGTGCGGTTGATAGCCAAGCATCAGTTCCAAAGCCAAAGTAAAACATTGATAGAAGTGTGCGCTTCTAGAACGCACTCGTGGAAGCGTAACTGCATGTGTCAGATCACACATGCGCTAGGACTTTAACCTGCGACGCCTATTCCGTACTACACCGCAGCCCATTGATTCGACCAGTAATTTCCATCATTCTCGATGGCAAAAGACTTACAGCCAACACAAAGTAGAAGCATGTCTAAGTACCTGCTGTCGCGGATCGTGGCCATTATTCAGAAATATTGTAGAAAACGTCACCCAGTAGCAATTAGCACACCAGTACGATTGATGCATTTCGTAAGGTCTCGTTCTTCGTTTGACTGGGGTATCTGATGAAGGCCCGATGGGCAAACTATTCGCCTGCCTTTCAAAGGCGCCCGGAATGACCGTGTTTCCCACGAACAGACACGCACATAACACCTTGACACCGGAACCCGTGCCATACCGCCAGCACAGAGCATCAGCCCCGAAGTATCGTGATATGATTGCGTAGCGGCCAACGAGTCGCACGGGTGACAATCCCTCATACGGGTGTGAACGATGAAGTGCCATTGGTTTTTTTTTGTTTCCATTCCCTATGGACGTTGCCGAAAACGTGATGCCTTTCCATGCTAGAAATCCTTTTCGTTCCTCACGTAAACACCCCATGCAAAAGAAGAACCGCCAAACCCCCCAAAAGACACTCTAAATCGTCGTCTCGTAAGGGAGGGGAGTGACAGTCTCAGGCTTGTTCTCCTTGAAGTCGACGGTGCGGGCCTCGCGGGGCATGAGGGGGAGACGCTTGAGCTGAAGGGGCTTGCCCTCGGCCTGGGCCTTCTTCTTGAGGGCGGCGTTCTCCTTGACGCGGCGAAGGAAGTCGTCTCTCGAACGGGAGGGCGAAATGTGCTCGATGCGGATGTTGATGCGCTTCTCGAGGTAGCGGTGCTTCACCTTCTTGTAGATGATGATACCGACGGCAGACTTGGTGACGTTGTAGATGACACCGGTCTTGCCGTGGTAGACCTTGTGAGGCATACTGCAGTCCAACATGTCAGCACTCTGTGCGCGCATGCCATACACCCAAAGAAAACCCTCCGTATTCTTTTCCTTTCCCGTGCGTCCTAAACCGGCTAATTCGAGGGTGGTTGGCTCGCTTACCCCTTCTGAACGGCACCGTTGGCCTTGATGTCGACAATGTCGCCAACCCGGTACTCACGGAGGTACGTGGAGAGCTTGATCATACCCTTCTCACGGAAGTTTCTGCTGAACGCATACTACAACGCCAAAAGAAAAACTGTCAGCAGCCCGGCCGCGATGCGACAACGTCTCGAGAAAGGGCAATACGTACGCGAGTTCCCGCGCGAAGACCCGCTGGGTGACCCATTTTGCCGGTGTGGTTGTCGTGGAGGGCGGAATTTGGTGATGGTGTTGTCGGGTCTTGAAAAGATCACGAAGTTCCAGACAAGCAAAGGCGAAAAATCCGGCCCAGGAGAGTGTGTGCTTCTTGCTGACTCAGATGTCAATTTTTGGCATTCGTCTGCTCCGTGGGAAAGGGCACTGCACGTGACACCATAGGCGAATAGGGAACCAGACCCGCATTGAATACCCACTAGTCAGCCCTCGCTCGTTCCCCACAGGGCCAATTTTGTCGGTGGTTGTGTGTTTGAACTTGGGAAATTTCGAAAAGAATCCCCTGATCTTGTTTCTGCTCTTCGTCAACCAACAAATCCCGAAGGATATCGACGAGTCGGAAAGATGGCGCCGTAAGTGAAAATCGATCGCAGGCCTCATGCGCAGGTCGCCCTTCGATTTAAATATGCTAACCGCCGTCACAACAGTCTCACCTACTCCAAGACCTCCAAGGTCCCCCGTCGCCCCTTCGAGGCCGCCCGTCTGTCAGTACTCTCCGGCCACTGAACTAGAGCTTGCTCAGTTTATGTCGCGAATTCAACAACTGACTTCGATACGATGATAGTGACTCTGAGTTGAAGCTCGTTGGCGAGTACGGTCTGCGCAACAAGCGTGAGGTCTGGCGTGTCCAGCTTACCCTCTCCAAGATCCGTCGTGCTGCTCGGTATGTCGAAATCTCCATGTACGCCGTCATTAGGTCATTGTTTGCGCTAACACCCGCCACAGTCAGCTCTTGACCCTTGACGAGAAGGACCCCAAGCGTCTCTTCGAGGGCAATGCCCTCATTCGCCGTCTCGTGCGCGTCGGTGTCCTCGACGAGTCCCGCATGAAGCTCGATTACGTTCTTGCCCTTAAGGTCGAGGATTTCCTTGAGCGCCGCCTCCAGACCTGCGTCTACAAGCTCGGCCTTGCCAAGTCCATCCACCACGCCCGTGTCCTCATCCGCCAGAGACACATCCGCGTCGGCAAGCAGATCGTCAACGTCCCCTCGTTTATCGTCCGTCTCGACTCCCAGAAGCACATCGACTTTGCCCTTACCTCGCCCTTCGGTGGTGGCCGCCCTGGCCGTGTCCGCAGAAAGAAGGCCAAGGCTGCTGAGAAGGCCGACGGCGGTGATGACGAGGAGGATGAGGAGTAAATGCATCTCCATATATGCTAAGAATCGGTCACACAAAAAGCTCTGGGAAGAATGGCTGGATACCAAAACCAACCACAGGAATCGGGGTGTTCATAGTCACGGCGTTCACCAGAGGCAAAATGGAATGATTGCATCAAATACGGATACCACGAATGAATTTCATAAAAGTCTGCCTGTCGTCCAGCGCACACAAACCAAGAGGAACTCTTGCATGCGAGCACGCGAATTTGACAGGGAAATGGGTATCATGTTTGTCGAATGCAAATAACCTAAACCTAAGTAGTCTACCTCAAACCAATTCATCCTTGCCCAAGAACTTGGCCATCGGATCATTCGCCGCTGTCCGCTTCCTCCTGTATTCCTCCATCTCTTCCTCTGTAACACCTCCCATCATCTCTTCCGCCGTTCGCTTATTCGCGGGCTTCGCAGCGTGCTCTTCTTGCGCCTTTTCTTCCTTGGAAGTATCCGATGGTGCCTCCTGTTGAGCCAGGATGGCGCCGGTCCGTTGTCGCTCAGATGCTTCCCATGCCTGCTTGCCCTCCTCGCCCGTGCAGTAGCTATTCTTCACCACCGAATGGCAGCACTCGTAGCCCCATTGGAAGTTGGACCACCAACTGCCCCACACCGATGTGTGGTTGTGAATGTAGACGTCCTCGGGGTATTTCGACTTCGCAATGACCTTGGGCGCGCCCTTGATAAGACCGCTCTCATCATATTCGACGTACTTCTCAGACTCGGTAATGAGGTTCTTGACGTCGTCCGGCATTGTGTACTGCGAGTTGTCGCCGTACATCTCCTTGAGCTTCATCTCCCGCTCGGCACGCTTCTTCTCAGCCTCTTCCTTCTCCTTCTTCCGATAGAACTCTCCTGCCGTGGGGTTTGCTTGCAAATGCTTCGTGGTGTCGCCACTCTTCTCCTGGGCCTCCCAGGCGTATCGCTGTGCCTTCTCAAACTCGCTGGCGTCGCCCGAGCCTCGCATGAAGCCTTCCTCCGCGAACAGGTTCGCAGCCTTGTCTGCGGTCGCGCCACTGTCGACCAGGGACCTCGTCTTCGGGTCGTACTTGGCTGACTCGAGATCAAGATTGACTAGGTATTTGGCCGTATCTTCTCGTATTCTGAGCTGGCGCGTAGCTGTGCTTTGATGCTTGCTCATGTCGTTCTCCTCGGCGTATTTGTCTCCGTCGTCTTGCTCCTCTTCCGTCCCGTCCTTCGCTAGCGCCGTCTTCCGCAGCTGTTCCATCTGATTGAACTCTTCAACGACGTTGCGATATTCCTTTGGGTCGTATCCATTCCAGCGGTCACGCTTGGCATCCCAGCCGAGCTTGACGTCTTGGATGACCTCATCCGCCTGGATGTCCTTGCCGGTCCATTTTGCGCCTTTCGCTCGCGGCCGGCTCAGGCAGTCCTTGGCCTTGTGCGTCATGGCGCCGCAGTTTTCACAAGCCCCTTTGCGGAACTTGGTGGCTGCGGGACCGGCTTTTCGGCCGCGGTCGTACCACTGCGACTGCTCATCCTTCTTCTTCTGCAGACGTTGATGTTCGAGGTAGTCCGTCTGATCATCGCCTTCCTCGCCCGCATAGAAGGGACGTTTGCTAATGAAAGAAGGGATATATATGTTTTCCTCTTTGGAGGCGGCGGACGCCTTCGGATCGGGCTTTCGGGGTGGTGGCGGTGGCATTTTGGCGATTCGTTGCTGTCGCGTTTTCTCAAGTATGGCTTGCTAGAAACGCTGAGGTAGCAGTTTTGGTTCTGGGCACTGAATGCAACCCACGCATTATGTAATCAGCCCGAGACCCTGGGATAATTCCTTGCTTTTCGCAGATATTCTTCCCGGTACGATAACCAACGAACAGCACCTCGTCTTAAACTCCAAGATTATTTTACGATTGGCAAGGGCTTTTGCCCAACCCAATATACTTGGCGCAGCAAGAGCCACACCTACGTCTTGCGGCGATTCTTCTTCACCGCGCACCGATTGTCTTATCGGATCGAGCTAAGTCACATGACTGCGCGGATCCTGGGCGTTGACATGGGAGCCTGCACGCGTGTGGCTTCCGCAACAACACGACCTTGTCGCGTCGTTATACCTTTACTAAGTGGCGCAAACGGTCTGGACACGCCCCAAGTCGAAACACGTCCCTGCTTATCATGACATTGTGCTTTCTACCACCACCTCATCCTCCATGAGACTCACTGGCTTTCAACATGGACCTGTTCCGGGTGAGACTGAACTGCATAGACCACTACCAGGCGACTCCGACGCATTATGATCCGCAGTTGAGGAATGATGTCGGCCCTGGTCAAGCGAAGAAAGGTCCAAAAGTCCCAGTTGTGAGGGTTTTTGGATCAACCGAAACCGGCCAAAAAGTGTGCGCTCACATTCATGGCGCCTTCCCATATCTATATGTCGAGTACCAAGGCAGTCTGGAGCCTGAAGAGGGTAAGGGAACCGCATCAAAAGTCCGAGGCCTTGCTGACCAAAACACACAGTCGGAGCCTACATTTATCGGCTTCATCTGTCTATCGATCATGCCTTGGCCGTCAGCTATCGGCGCGATCAGTACGGAGACAATGCCAAGTTTGTCGCCCGCATCACGCTGGTCAAAGGAATCCCGTTCTATGGCTTTCACGTGGGATACAGATTCTTCCTCAAGATCTACATGTTCAACCCTATCGTCATGACAAGACTAGCCGACCTACTTCAGCAAGGCGTCATTCTCAAGAGCAAATTCCAGCCCTACGAAGCCCATCTCCAATACTTGCTGCAGTTCATGACTGACTACAACTTGTACGGTTGTGGTTACCTGGAAATTTCTGATGTTTACTTTAGAGGCCCCGTTCCATCTTTCGAGGAAGCGGGCAACTCTCAGCATCTGTGGCATGACAAAACGATTCCCCGCGGCCGGATCCTTGATGACCTGAGTCTGCCCAGGGTCAGTCATTGCTCTGTCGAGGTTGACATATGTGTTCAAAACATCATCAATCGACACCTGGTCAAAGAGCGTCGACTTCATCATGACTTTATAGAGCGTGTAAAGCCGCTTCCAGCCGACGTGAAGCTGGTGTACAGCATGGCAGGGCTTTGGAAAGACGAGACCCGCCGCCGGAAGTTGAAAATGCCTAACGCCGATCCCGGTAGCAGTCCATTCCCAGCGGAAGTCTTGGTTTCCATGTCCGCAAACGCGCGTGACTCACAACCGCAAGGGTGGATTCATGAGGAAGAATTCAAACAGGAAGTAGACAAGCTTATCGAAGCGGAGAAGGACCCGGAAGATCAATCCAAGCCGACTTTTGAGACATTTGTCGAGCAAGACCGACTGGAGTCCACGGTCAATACAGCGCTTCAATCCGTTGAGGACCTGTATCCAGCCAACCTTCTGCCAGCGCTTGGGTTACCTTCGAACCATGGACCGGACGTCAGCAACCTGGCGAGCAGCATAGAGGTCGACGAGCAGGGCGTTCTCGAGCTGGGCGGCGACGACTTCGATCCCTATCCCGCCGATTCTGACGAAGAGGCGCTCATTCAGATGGAAGAACCGAAGCCAAGAAAGGATGATGACACGAACGGCGCCGCCAATTCCGAGGAGCGGCGGCCGAGCAACCGACGAAAACCGTCTGTGAACAGGTCCCGCACGAAACCTTCCAACGAGGAAACGGCACGTGCCAAAAACACTGCGAATGAGTTAGAATCCGACCTTCCTCTGCCTCAATACAAAGGGGTCTATGCCAGTAGGCTGAAAACTGGAAAGCCGCCAAAGTTGCCTGCTTGGGATGATCTTCTTATTATGGCTGAAGAGGAAGGGCTCGTATCTAAATCGAAAGGAGATGTGGCATCAAGTCGTCCGCGAACGGCGTCAGCGAAGCGAAGCTTACCGCCGTCTGGTGCAGTGATGTTTCCGGCCAAACGTTCCAAGAACGGGGACTCGGAGCTATCTGGCCTTGTGACGCCTGCACTCCGAGTCCCGTCTAGAAGCATACTGCATATCGGGCTTGTTTCCGAGAAGCATAATGTTAAGATGTTGCCGTCGTACACCCATGAACCTCCCGGGCTCTCACAGACTACCGGCTCGAAGCCCGCGGCGAATTCGAAGCTGGCCTTTCCAGTGGTCAAAAGCCAAGATGATCCAGGCACCAAGCTTCGACTGAGCCAAATGAATCAACCTCGAGCTTTGCAGCAAGGCGATGGGGATTTCCAGAAGCATCTCTCTTTCAACTTGACTACAACAGAAACAAGTAACAACCAGTCCAAGACACCAGTTTCGACCAAGAAAGTCCGAATATCAGAACCGTCAGAAGTCTTGGTTGGAATGGAGACGATATTGCACCGTGTCCAGACAGCTCTTGGGGCATTTTCCGCCAAGCGCCAGTTTCTGGTTGGATCACTGCCTCCTGCTTCGAAAGATATTACATCTACTATGAATGACCACCAAACTCCGGATGTCATATACCAAGATGCCTACTTTAGCGAAGAGAAAGATGTTCCCGCACGGCCTAGAGAGTATGCTGGGCGAGAATTCCGCCTCGAGAGCAATACGCTGCCGTTTCTGGCCGACTTTGACCCGAATGGCAAATCCGCAGCTAGCATGGGCATTAAACCAGACGGTCCAATCGACAAGGCCAAGATAGGCTCACTGTATGAAATTCAGGGGAAGCTTTGCTCATACCGAAGCTGGGAAATAGCACAGCCACCGCCAACCTTCCAAGAAGTTCGGCATTGGTGGGAAGAGAAGCATCCCGTGCGGCAAAAATGCAGCACTTCTGGTGCCAAGATTGAGGGTACTCCTCGAGCGATAGGACGCCATCTTTCCCAGATTGACGGGCCGACTCCAAAGAACAAACACGGCTTCAAGTACTCGCCGAAGAAGAAGTCGACCGGTGTCAAGCACGAGGCACAGTATATGAGCACCATGGCCCTCGAGGTTCATGTCAATACGAGAAGCAAATTCGTGCCCAATCCCGACGAGGACGAGGTTCAGTGCATATTCTGGTCCATCAAAGGAGATAGCACCACCAGCGGCAGTCAAGCAACAGCGGAAGGGATGATTGCCGGGGCTGTTGTTTTGTCGCCAGATGGAGGTCTCGCTGCGAGAATGCGTCGATATATACCCGCAGAGGTCGTCGAAGAGGCTTCTGAGCTCGACCTCATGGTCCGGATGGTGGAAGTCGTCAGGAGCCATGATCCGGATATTTTAACGGGATATGAGGTCCATGGAAGCTCTTGGGGCTACCTCATCGAAAGAGCTCGTGTCAAATACGATTATGATCTTTGCGACGAGTTCTCACGCATGAAGAGCAATTCTCACGGTCGCATCGGCAAGGAAAACGACCGCTGGGGTTTCAATACGACCTCTACCATCCGCGTGACTGGCAGACACATGATCAACATCTGGCGGGCCATGCGAGGAGAGTTGAATCTGCTTCAGTACACAATGGAGAACGTTGCATGGCATGTTCTCCATCGTCGCATACCGCACTACACCTGGCAGACTTTGACGGAGTGGTACAACAGCAACAGGCAACGGGATCTTGACAAGCTGCTACGTTACTATCTTGCGCGAACAAGGACAGACATCCAGATCCTGGAGTCTAATGAGCTCATTCCCAGAACCAGTGAGCAGGCGAGACTGCTAGGCGTGGACTTCTTCTCCGTGTTCTCGCGTGGATCCCAGTTCAAGGTTGAATCCATCATGTTCAGGATTGCCAAGCCAGAAAACTTCATGCTTGTCTCTCCCAACAGGAAACAGGTCGGGGGCCAAAATGCGCTCGAGTGTCTTCCTCTGGTTATGGAACCCCAAAGCGACTTTTACAACAGCCCCCTGTTGGTTCTCGACTTCCAAAGCCTGTACCCCAGTGTAATGATCGCCTACAACCTCTGCTATTCGACATTTCTCGGTAGGATTGTCAGTTGGCGGGGTATGAACAAGATGGGCTTCACCGAATACCAGAGGCACAAACGTCTTCTCGAGCTTCTGAAAGACTACATCAACATCACACCAAATGGCATGATGTTTGTTAGGCCTGAGATCCGCAAGTCGCTTCTTGCCAAGATGCTAGGCGAGATATTGGAAACGCGAGTGATGGTCAAGGCCGGGATGAAGCAAGACAAGGACGACAAGACGCTTCAAAAACTGCTCAACAACAGACAGCTGGCGCTGAAGCTCCTCGCGAACGTCACGTACGGCTACACTTCGGCGTCTTTCTCTGGACGCATGCCGTGCTCGGAGATCGCCGACAGCATCGTCCAGACGGGCCGAGAGACGCTGGAACGAGCCATCGCATTTATCCACTCACAGGAGCGGTGGGGCGCCGAGGTGGTTTACGGTGACACGGATAGTCTGTTTGTCAATCTCAAGGGCCGCACCAAGGACCAAGCCTTTGACATTGGCAACGAAATCGCCAAGGCCATCACAGACATGAACCCAAGACCGATCAAGCTGAAATTTGAAAAGGTCTATCACCCATGCGTCCTCCTAGCCAAGAAGCGATACGTTGGCTACAAGTACGAGAGCAAGGATCAGATGAAGCCCGAGTTTGACGCCAAAGGCATCGAGACCGTCAGGCGGGATGGGACTCCGGCGGAGCAGAAGATAGAAGAGAAAGCGCTTCGGATTCTCTTCGAAACGGCCGATCTCAGCGAAGTCAAGGCTTACTTCCAGCAGCAGTGCGAGAAGATAATGCGAGGGACCGTCTCGGTGCAGGATTTTTGCTACGCAAGAGAGGTCAAGCTCGGGACGTACAGCGACAAGGGCCCGCCGCCACCGGGAGCACTCATCAGCACGAAAAAAATGCTCGAGGATGCGCGCGCAGAGCCGCAGTACGGGGAACGGGTACCATACGTGGTGATCACGGGAGCGCCCGGGGCGCGGCTGACAGACCGCTGCGTGGCGCCGGAAGACCTACTCAAGGACTCGCACTCTCAGCTGGACGCCGAGTACTACATCTCCAAGAACCTGATTCCGCCGCTGGAGAGAATCTTCAACCTCGTGGGCGCCAACGTGCGGCAGTGGTACGACGAGATGCCCAAAGTGCAACGCATCCGGCGGGTAGACCAGACGCTTGGAGGCGGGCTCAACAAGAAGACGCTGGAGTCATACCTGAAGTCGGCGTCATGCGTATCCTGCCACATCAAGATGCAGGTGGAAGGCGTGCTGTGCTCCAGGTGCCAGCAGGATGCGCCATCGTCGCTGTACCGCCTCCAGACGCGACTGAATCGGGAGGAGAGGAAGTATATGGAGGTGGTCAAGATCTGCCGAAGCTGCTCAGCGATGCCTGCGGCGGATGAGGTGCCTTGCGATAGCAAAGACTGCCCCGTGTTTTACTCGCGGGTTAAGCAGAGCGCGCGACTCAAGACGGAGAAGAGCGCATTGGAGCCGGTCATTGCCGAGTTGGTTGCGAAGGCGGGGAGGGCGTCGTTGGAGTGGTGACGGGGTATGTACTTTTGCATGTGTTTGTTGGATAAGAGTGTGCAGGTAGACTATGGCGTATCGGCGGTAGGTGGATTGGATACATCGGGAAACAGTCGTCATGGTGTTGGCAGGTTCTTAGAGCGCAACGGCCTCTGGCGGGTATCCTGTGTTGGTGCGTCCTTCCACACCAGGAGCGGGAAGGTTTAGAGAGATGGTGAGAAGTTATTGTGTCACGGCTCCGACAGGCCAATGTTTTGAGGAGTAGACGGAATGTTTCGCGGACCGCGGAGATGGGCAGAAAATAAAAGAAAATACGATATAATAGCTGGATCGTTCAACGCGATGCAATCCCGTCCGATTGTGTTTGTTGGTGCCGGCGCTATCAGACGCACCGACGACAACTTAACAGAAGTGAGCTCTAATGAGAACGTCTCAGTGAAATGAGTGCAGTGACCTCATACATGTGCACATTATCAGCGGTCGCTAGGGGTTCCCCCGTCTCATTCGTCTCTCGCGGGGTAGAAAAGGTCAAATGCAGGGATGTTCGTTACCGACACGGCCGGTTCTTGCGCCAAGACGCCAGCCAGTCCAAATCGCCTCGAGTGAGATTAAGTGGAGGGAACAGCGGTCTGCGGGTCATCCGGCACCTTTGGGGCACTTTTTGGAGACTGTATGAGTAGGTACTTTATGAGCCTGTGGAGAATAGCGCTATTGATGATGTCTTCTCCCCCCCGCTCGAGCAACTGGCACCCTCAGTAACAATAAGGCCACATCATAGTTCAGCTGTACAGCGCCCCAAACGCTTGCCACTTTGCTCAGTGCCCTAAACCATCTGCAATACCTAAACTATAAATAAGGTAGGTATTTGCTCCAAGTCCTCTCGCCCGTTGCGGACAGCTGTCATCAGGCTCGAACCGCCCTCACATGACGGCGTATGAGCCGCCCATTGGACCGAGCCTGCCTGACCCCCCTAATACAAAGTGACTTTCTGCTTGTCTTGGCCGAATCTATCCACATTTCATCCATCTTCGATCAAGAATCGCGGCCGAGATCAGAGCCCGCGCATTTCCCATCCACCATCCACGCACACTTGCAAAAGTGTAAGAAAAGCAACAAAGACACCGTTTGTTTCTGCTCATCAAACCAAACAAGAGCTTCCCTCCCTCAGTACCACCACCACGCATACCGAACGACACGACCCGGACGTCCTTCCCATCAATCTTCCTACATAGCAACGCCTAAGCGCCGATGCTCCCGCCAAATCCCCTCGCCCTTCTGCTACCCATCCGCTAGTAGCACTGCACCGGTGCCGCGCGAGATCGAGATAGTGAGGGAAGGGAAGGGAATCCGAACACTTCCTGGTGAAGCGCCATGGGGGGTTGGACAGGTTTCCTCTTTACCTACCTCTTGGGAGGCTTGACCTTCCTGCCCTTGGTCATCTTGGTTGCCCTCGTCCACGCCTATTTGACCCTCCCCTACCGACATGATGCCAATACGACCCGCGACGTCGCCGACGTCGACGACAGCCCGGGCTTCATCATCCAGCCCGGCGACGACCTTACGGGCCTCGAGGCGGTGAAAGCTTTAACCAAGGACGACACGCCGACGACCACGACAACGAAGCGCTCCGCCCAAGATAATGACGTCGCCGCCGGCTACTTCGCCGTTTGCAGAGAGTACACTCCCATGGGCATCAACGCGAAGCCCATCGAGCGAGCCACCCCGACTGGCTCCACCACCGTCGCCCCGCCGAGCCAGAGCGTCTATCAGACCATGTACAAGAGCATCTTCGAGCGTAAGCCGATCCCGGGACCCTTGGATAACAGGAATGGCCTTAGCCAGCGTCCCAAGAATGCCGGTAACGTGTTCTATGTCGTTTTGAGGTATGCGTCTTCCGATCCGCCCATTCAGTCCGACATTCCCTGATCATTTTCGCTAACACACCTACAGGCATGGCCACCTGATGCTCTTTGACGACGACGAGCAGCTCGAAGTCCGACATGTGGTCTCGCTCCTACACCACGACATCAGTATATACTCCGGTGGGGATGTAACGCCTGAAGGCGAGCTGTACATCAAGAGGAATGCGTTGTGTCTGTCGCGGAGGACAGACGAGCCTGAAGTCGGCCCGGACAGCCGCTTATCCAAGCCGTTTTACCTCTTCTCGGAAAACTGCTCGGCCAAGGAGGATTTCTATTTTGCCATGCTCCGGAACCAGGAGCAGAACTTCAGCGCCGAGAGGAAAGCTCCCAGGCCGAAGCAGTTTGAGGTTAAAAACATCATTGCGCTGGTCCAGAAGCTGCACTCGTCAGAGGAGCATCTGTCCACGAGATGGTTAAATGCCATGGTTGGTCGAGTGTTTCTAGGGATTTACAAGACCACGGACCTGGAGCACTTTATCCGCGAGAAACTGACCAAAAAGATTGCCCGTGTGAAGCGGCCGTCTTTCCTTACCAACATCGCCATTCGCGGAATCGACACCGGCGAGTCCGCACCCATCATCACGAACCCACGCCACAAGGACTTGAATGTGGAAGGCGAATGCGTCATGGAGGCCGATTTTCGGTACACGGGCAACTTTCGCATTGAAGTGGCTGCTACGGCTCGCATCGACCTCGGAGCGCGCTTCAAGGTGCGCGAGGTCGATCTCGTGCTTGCCGTCGTCCTGAAGAAGCTCGAGGGCCGCATACTGTTCAAGATCAAACCCCCGCCGAGCAACAGAGTATGGCTCTCTTTCCAGAGCATGCCAAAGATGGAGATGACGATTGAGCCGATTGTCAGCGCTAGACAGATCACGTACACGATTATTTTACGACAAATCGAAAACAGGATCAAGGAGGTTATTGCCGAGACGTTAGTGCAGCCGTTTTGGGACGACATGCCGTTCTTTAACACAGAACACAAGAAGTGGCGGGGCGGCATTTGGGAGGAGGACGATGCCGTCGTTGGTTCCCCTAGCGTGGAGACCAATGTTGCAGGAGACGGCGATGTGGAAGGTGTCGATCGTCTGGACGAGACGGGAGACTTGCAAAGTGACATGAGACCATTCGAGAAGAGCCACAGCATGCCAATAATCGAGAACTCCCAATCCGCCGGCTTATTCGGCAGGAAGATTCAGGGCAAGGGACCGAACAGTACCCTCAACGGCTCTTCAACGAGCGTCGACGCCATTGGCTCCCCATCGTCAACGGCGTCAGTGACATCCGTCCCTAAGCCGTTCAGATCGCCGTCACTCTCAAGTCCCGCGAATCCCGTGGTTGGCACTGACGTAGCTCACGCGGACGTATTCAAACCCTCGTCTTCGCCGCCTGATCATGCTTCGAGCATGATGGCGGCACTGTCAGCGAAGTCGACGCCGGCGACGGCTGTCTCTGAGGCACCAGCCAGGTCTGCGCCCGTCGCCAAAGCCCCAAGCCAATCTTCCGCGTCCTCGTCACACGAAGCGACGGATAACGAGCACGAGGCAGATCGCACGCCGATGGCCAAGGGACGACGAAGCACGACCTCGTCGGCCGAGTCTACGCGCATACCTGAGTCCACGGACCCGAGCTCACCAACTTCGTCCTCAAGGGCCTCTGTCAAGAGTGCTACAGGGTCCATTTCCAAGGGGCTTTTTCGACGAGAGAACACGGGGAGCACAAACTCGACCACGTCGACAAACGGCGAGACGAAACGCACTGCCTTGTCGGCTGTAGCGAATGCCGCGGTCACGGCCAGGCAATGGGGCTGGAACGCAATTCAGAAACACAAGGACGCCAAGAACGGCAACGGGGCGGAACAGGATTCCCCGCTGGATCTGAACCGACCGATGGGAAGAGGCCGACCCTTACCGCCGCCCGGCACGCCGCTCCCACCACCCGAGAGGGGATCCAAAGTCACGACGATCCCCGTGCCGAAACGGAAGCCCATACCCCCGCCTAACCTGGCCGAACGCCCGCAGTCAACCGCATCGTCGGAGAGCAGACCTGAGCGCCGGCCCGTGCCACCGCCGCCGTTGCCGTCGCGCCGCCACATCGACGCGCACAAGAACGTAGACGAAGGCGGCGGGGAGAGCTTGCTGGTCGTGGAGGCGCCGCTTGACTCGGAGCCTTCGACGCCGATGGACGAGAACATGCCCCCGCCGACGTATGTCCAGCCGTGGGCCGAGGACGCGTCCGACAACGAGGAAATCGCGGAAGCGTTGCAGACGCGAAACCACAGAGAAGATGAGAAGGGAGTGGAGAGCAATAGGATGCCCCCGCCCCTCCCGCGTCGCCGTGGGAAGCATGAAGAGGAGCGGCCTATTGAGGCCGTCCCTGCGAACATGGTGAATGACGATGATGATTACTCGGCGTGGATCGACGATGCGCAGGACGATTTGGTTGGCGGCGGGAGGGGCAGCGTGGAGGTGAAGTGATGTCGCCTTTGTCAGCGTCTCTTTAATTGATGGAGTCTGGATTATGGATAAGGAATCGGCTGGGGTGGGATGGGATTGGGCGGCCGGCGGACGGTGTTCGGAGTGAAATATTTAGGACACCAACAAACATAAACATACACCTACATACGCACCATTCGATGTCGGTGGACCATCCTCGGAGGTGTGTCTAGTCCACGCTTTTTGCTTCCAACTCTGTTATCCAGACCCGTTAGTCTAGGTTCAGATCGCCGGACGCGGCCCCCCGTCTCACCCAAGGAAAGCCGTTGAGGCCCGCATCGCAACCGGCTCACCCGGGTCTCGACGGCGCTGGGACGCGGGCCGGATGATTGCGGAACGAGGGTGAGAGCGGGCTTCTGGAAGGGATAACCCCAGCCGTCTTCGTCGGGCTTGTTTGTATCGGTGACGTTCCGGGGCCCGAAGCAAGCAAAACCCTGGATTCGAGCGTGGGGATCAGGGTGGCTACTCATTTCGGATTGCCGGGGAACTAATCCGGTCACAAATACCTTCCCGCCCTCTCCTTACCTTTCCAATCGTCGACGGCGTCGAGGCTTCGATAGGGATGTTGATTGGTTTCCAAATCACATGCGACGACGGCGGGCATATTACAAAATGTCCAGGCAGAGAGGCAACTATGCATTACATCTACAGAGTGTCCCAACTCCCCTAAGTAATCCGATAAACCTTCCAGATCCGTCCCTCTCCCTTTCCCAGTTCCGTGGGTAGGAGAGAGATGGGTCAAGAGAGTCCCGTTTGCCCTGATGGTACGAACATAAAGAAAAGAGGGTTGTTGAAAAGAGAGTACATAGAAAAAGCAGGCTGTTTTTGGTGTGTGGTCTGTTGTGCCAACAGAAAAATCCACTTCGTAGAGCCGGGCAATACTAGAAGACACCCGCAGAGGGAGAAGACAAACCTTGACTCCAATCGCATATCGCAACTGGGTAGCAGTAGTACATCGCTGTGTTTGCTTCCTAGCGTTCCTCCCTGTTCCCTGTCCTGTATAAATTTTATTGCCGCGGCCATGGTGCAAGTCTTGTAAACAATAGTCTTGCTAATTAGCAACCCCGAGCATACGATGACTGGTTGCTCCCGGTACCAAAACAAAAAAAAAGCGGCGCAAAAAGCATGCTTAGCAAGCATCCAGGTAATGTCTGACAAGTAAGCAGTTGGTTGGTGCGTAGTGGTTATGGTCGAGACAAGCAAGACGCGTAGAGAAATGAGTCTTTTTTTCTGGTTCGTGAGGACGCAAGGGTCCTAGATGCAGTCGTGATTGAGATTAGGTCCGAAACGGAAAGAAAAGGGGCCTGGGTTCTTGCGACGCAGAGCATCCTAGGCAAAGACGACAAAGAGATGGTTGTCATAGACGTCGTGATCCGTTGCGTGAGAGCGAATTGATCATGAGGGAAGGGTTTGGCTTTCCCATGAGGCCAATTTTGGTGTAGCGAGTGGATTGCAAGTACTTCAATGGTTTATATTACTTTTCAGACTGGTCAACAGCCACCAGTAGATGTCGTTGGGCATCCATATTAAACGGCAGCTTATGCTCGCGCCTTCAACGTGCTCAACGGCGTGGCCGTGGAAGGCCCAGAGTGAGCATTGGAGTGAGAGTGGGAATGGGATCCAGCGGGCCGACCTCGCTTAGAGTGGTGGTGAAGGGTACCGACATCGTGCTTGCCTGTATCATCGTTATTAGCATGTCTTTCTCCCAAGCAACGACCATGTTTTAACTCACCATCGCAGCAAGCGCGCACGTTTTCGAGTCGGTCGGCGTCCCGGTCTTGTCTCTCGATTATCTCCCGGAGGTCTTCAGCGCTGTCGTGCACCTCGCTTGCTTCGTAAATGCTGGGGCTCGCGGTAGCCGCGGAACGGCTTCTGAGACTCGAAAAGGTGCCAAAGTAGCCACTAATCCTACCCAGCGTGCCAATAGCAGGCCTCTGGGCCTGAGCGTGGTGGTTGTTCGGAGTCAGCGTGGGCATGTTCATCGACATGTCGATTGCCGGAGATTGATTACGGGTGGTACGCGAGTTGTAGGACGACAGGGATGGCGGCCGTCTTTGACGAGCCGTCGAGTTGGTACGGCGGCCAAACTGAGGGTTGAACTCGTCCACATCGGCCTGCGTAATGTGTCCGGCCATTTCTTCGACATCTGACTGACCCTCGTCGGCCGTGCGAAGTAAGAGGTACGACAAGGCGTTGAACCATGTCTCGTGGCGCTGGCCAGTCGTGCAGGTAAATTTGATGGTTCTGCCGGGCGAGATGACAATCAAGCTCTTGCGGTGAAGGCCGGGCGGCATCGGGTTGTCGTCGGTGACCACACGTACGGCCTCGATGGGCACACTCTTGCCGCGAAGTTCAGACCGGCCGGCCGTCGCCGGGTCACGATCGCTCCAGTACAGAGTTCGAGTGTAGGGGTGGACCCAGAAGTAGCGTCTGTGCCGGTAATCAGAAATCTCTCCTCGGCCTGCCTTGCGAGTGTACTTCCATAGGTATTCTCCGATCATGGTCTGCGTAATGGCCTGGATCATGCGAGGGTCGGTGTTAGGGCCGAAGCCGGTCGCCGCAGCCAGCTCAGCCTGGGGGTTGAACCGATGGTCGATCTCAGAGACGAACGAAGACACCGAGGAGTGTCTGCTCATAGTCGACAGCTTAGTCGGTGAGTGGACCTCGACGGTGGTGTGAGGTGCACCAGCTCGGGAAACTCGAACAGTGGGCGTAGCCTTTGTCGACGTAGGAATGGACAGAGGCGACTGCGGCCTCGCGTCGTTGGGAGTCTGGGGCCGCTGGCTCCTCATCGCCGAGGCGGGCCACAAGGGAGGACCCATGACCGCGCTGCCGTGGGAAGACCCACTTCTCGCAGCTTCGATGGCCTCCTTGTGGTTGGAAGGCAGAGGAGGCAGCGGCTGGGCGGGCGCAAGGTTGCTGTTGGCACTTCCAGGTCGCTTGAACGCCGCGTCCATCTTGTTCTCGGTGGAGAAGCTACTTAGACTGTCGTGAGACGGGCGGCGGATGCGAACGGTGCCCGGGGTGCTCGGGGTTCCGAAGCTCGACAGTGACTTGTCGGAGGTGGCCTTGGTCTTTGCGAGCAGCATTTCGTCGATGGCTTCAGCAGTCAGAGAAGTCTGAGCTCCAGAGTCGGACATGGTACCCGTTGGCTTGCGCGCCGTTCTACCGTTGCCATTGGTGTTGGTTGATAACTCCTTGAACGGCCGCTGGGACTCGGGAGTCTCGGACAGCCTGCTCTCACTGGGCGATTGCCTGGTATCGTCTTCCGCGATGACGGGGCTGTCGGCGGTCTTGTTCTTTCCCCGACCAAGAGCAGAGTTCATCAGTGCATTCTTGGGCGGCGTCCTTGGTGTATCCTTCTCATCAAAACGAGACTCCATGTCGCGGGGGAGGATGAAGGCGTCCCGCTTCGGGCTTCTAGGCGAGATGGGTTGCGTCTCAATCGATTCGATGCTAGAGAAAGCAAAGTTGTGCTTGGGTGCCACGGATTCCGGCGCAACAACGGGCTCTACGTGCTGAGAAAGGACGGCCGAGAAGTCCAAAGCGGGGAAAGGGACGGCACGAGGCTCCACATGCTCAGAATGGATTTCGGAGTACGCAAGAACTGCAGGAGTAGGCTCGGGTGTCTCAGGCTCCGCCTTGGGCTCAATGTCCTCGGACGAGATAGAGGAGAGGCTGAGGGCGGGGGGCGCCGACGCCGGTACATCCGGCTCCGCGAGAGGCTCAATGTCTGCGAACGAGATCGAAGATACGGTAAGGACCGGCGCTGGCTCAGCCTTGGGTTCGATATCCTCAGAGGAGATTGGTGTAAGGCTGAGGACAGGCAACGGAACAACCACTTCGGGCTCGGCCTTCGGCTCAATGTTCTCGGCAGCAATCAGCGAGAATGAAAGGGTTGGCACCTTCGGAATGATTTCAGGCTCGGCCTTGGGCTCAACACCCTCCGCCGCGATGGACGACAGGCTGAGGGCAGGAGGGAGGATCTCTGGTTCGGCTCTTGGCTCGAGGTTGTGAGAGTGAAGCGCCGAGAGACTGAGGACAGGCGCGGCAGGGGTGACAACCTCGGGCTCGGCCACGGGTTCGACGTGTTCCGTAGCGATCGCTGAAAGACTGAGGACGGGTGCAATGACAGGAACCTCTGGCTCCTCTCTTGGCTCCACATTCTCAGACGCGATCCAGGATAGGGTAAGGGTCGGCGCCGGCACGGATGCTGCCACCGGGATAGGAGCAGGCACAACTGCGAGAGCTTGAGACTCTTCGGGGTCTTCCTTGGGCTCAATATTTTCAGACACCAAAGCTGACAAAGTTAGATCGGGCACCAGGGGCACGATCTCAGGCTCAACAACCGGCTCAAGATTGTGCGAGTGCAACGCCGACAATGTGAGCGTCGGCGGAGGTGTCTCGGGCTCAGCCACGGGCTCGAGGTTGTGAGCGTGCAGGGCAGAGAGACTAAGGGTCAGAGGCGGCATTGCAGGCTCGGCCACAGGCTCAAGGCTGCGAGAGTGCAAGGCCGAAAAGGTGAGCGTCGGCAGGGGCATGTCGGGCACGGCCACGGGCTCAAGGTTGTGGGCATGAAGGGCCGACAGGGTGAGGATGGGAGGTGGCACCTCTGGCTCGGCCAGCGGCTCGATCGTCTCTAGCAAGTATGTTGAGATGCTCAACGTCGGAGGCGGCACTTCGGGCTCGGCCTTTGGCTCGACATTTTCCGAGACAAGAGGCGTGAAAGCCAGGACGGGTGTTGGCGGCACAATCTCAGGCTCCGCCTTCGGCTCTACAGCCTCGGAGACCAGAGATGTCAAGGTGAGCTCTGGCGGTGCGGGGAGAGGCGTTTCGGGCTCGATCACGGGCTCTATATCCTGAGCATCGATCGAGGACAGGGTGAGCTCAAGCGACGGCGGCAGAATGTAGTGATTAGGGGTGAATGGTGGCATCGGGAACTGTGCCAGCTTCGCATCCATGTCCACGTCGTATTGAGCGCCCGCGTCGCTGTAAGAAAGTGTCGACAGTGGACGGGAACGGATTCCGGTGGCTTCGTCAGACAACAACTGGCGTGAGAGTTGCTGGGCGGCCAGCATGGATCCCATTGACACACTCCTTTCTTCATGAACCACGCTGGCCGGCGAGAGGGGAGGCGATTCGGTCATGGGCTCCGTCATCATACCACTGTCGACCATCGTGGGCTTGGAAGCTGCGGCCCTCTTGACGGGGTCTGTCATGCTTCCGCGGTCAGCCATGTCATGGGACAATGCGGGGACAGAAGATGCAGAGGCTGCGGTCATATTCGTAGAGTCACCAGTGGCGGATCTTGAGCGGTTGGGGTTTCCCTCGACAGACTCAGCGTCGCTGGTCTCGAGGTCGGCAAGCTCTGCAAACAAGCTCTGGCCGCCGGGCTGGGGTGTTCCTACAGCGCTACCCGTGGCGGCACTGGCAGGGCTACCTTGGAAGCTCGGGTCCTCGCTCAGCTGTCTAGACCGGCGGTTCATGATTCCTCGCGACATCTTGACGCGCATGCGTTGGTGCGAGTGTTGAGATGTCGGCGTCCTGTACTCGACGTATTCTTCCTCTTCGTCGGCCGAGGTTGAAGCAGTGCTGTCGTATGAATTGCGGCCGCCGGTCATGGCAAGGACCTGAGGCCGCAGCTCGCGACCCTTAGACGGGCTTTCGGTCTCAGTCTCGGTGTCGTCGCCGGAGAAGTCCTCGATGCCGGTCTGGAAGTCCTCCGTCTCCGTTCCACGCTCATTGGCCGTCTCAAAGGCAGCATCGCTGGTCTCGTTGGACGTCTCAAAATGATCGCTGACGTCGGTGAATTGAGGTCTGTAGGAGCTGCCAGGTCGGCTGTTCGGTCTGCGGATGGTCGAGTTCGAGCGAACGGTGGGGGAAGTCCTGGGGCTACCGATTTCCGTTGCCTCTTCCCAGTCCGGGTCGTCCTGGTAAACCTCGTTTCTGCTGCTTCGGTGACCACCAAGCAGGCCGCGGGAGGGCTTCTTGAACTCCCTCGACTCCACCTTGCGGTTGCGACGGGCAGGAACAGGCGCAGCTTCGGTACGCAGCTTCTCCAGTTCATCGCGCGTGTCCTGGAGCAGTCGCTTAAGCTCGAGCTTCTCGGTCTTCTCGCGGTGGATAACGGTCTTTTGGCTCTGGATCGTTCGCTGGGCGTGCAGTAGGGAGCTCTTGAGCGTCTCGGATTCTAGCATGGCATGACGAGGAGTGCCTTTGATGGGCGAGGGCGGGGGAGAGTGCTCGGGGGTGAAACCGTCAGTCGCAGCCTCAAGGTCCTCGTCGCTAACACCGCGGACAAAGTCGCGATCAGACAAACGGCCGCGCTGGACCGAAATGGCCTTGGCGAGCTCCGTATTTTGGCTCATCAGGTCGTCAACCTTGCGCCGCAAAGCATTCCTCTCGGTTTCGGCCGAGGCGGCATTTCGCTTAGAAGTGGTCAAGTCCAGGTCAAGATGCTTCACTGCACGCTCATGCTCCTCGGCGAGCTTAGCAAGCGAGACCTTAGCTTCATCAAGCTCCTTCTGCGCCGAGTTCTTCTCGGCCTGGAGGACGTTCAGGCTCTGCGACAGCTTCTTCTCTCGGTCTGCGGCATCCTTCTGCGCAGCAATCAAGTCATGAACTTGGGTCTCGAGGTTCCAGTTCTCATCCTTGTATCTGTTTTCGCTCTCGTCCAGGGTTTTCACGCGCTGCTGGAAGTTCTCATTCTCGATTTCCAGCCTGGACTTGTCGACCTTGATGTCGCGCAATTCCTCGTCCTTCTCGGAAAGGAGTGATTGAAGGTTGCGGACCTGGGCGATGAGAGAAGTGCTGATTTCGGCAGCGAACTCAATGTCATGAATGCGGTTGGTAGGCTGGTTTCTCACTTTGCGGTTCGGGATATTGAGCTTGGAAGGCGATCCAGTGGCCTGAACCTCGAGCTTCTCGAACTTTGAGGGGCTGACGGAGCGCTGCGTTTCGGAGGTTAGAAGTGAACTTGCGCCGGACGGATGCGCAGACTTACTCTTCCTATCCTTCCGTCGGGCACGTAGGGTGAGCCCCCTGCAGCTTCATTGCTGGGGACCCTCTGCTTGGGCAAGAAGGCCCTGGCGGTCTCTCGGGCAACATCTTGGTACTCCTTCTCGATATCGGCAAGTTTGGCGCGCAGTTCGGGTGCGAGTTCCCCTTCTGCTTCTTGCTCTTCTACCTCCTTCAATCGCTCTGCGAGCTCTTTGCGCTGCTGCACAAGGGCAGTTCCCAGCTTTCCGGCTTCGTCGAGGCGTCGTTCGGTGTTGGCGATATGTGCCTGCAATGCGCGCTTGGCCTGGCCTGGTGATGAACCAGCGCCGAGTGCGAAGGATTGGTTGTCGAAGCTAGAGTAGCGTTGGTGGGCGGGGCCAGGCGGCGAGACGAAGGGGTCGGTCGCATCCGCAGAAGCGGGCGGCAAATGGGGCTTGTCGACGGCGAGTGAGGTAGCCATGTTGATGGGGAAGAATGGGGGATGCCGCCGTCAGATACGTTATGGCGACATCCAGTGCGAGTATCCGCGGTGCGTCGTGTGATGGGCGTCGGTCGCTGATGCGGAATTAGTCGACAGACTGTGGTCGTGATTGTTGGTCGAGTCGAACAGCTAGATAGGTACTGCTGGAAGCCACCGGAAGGTATGTCTTAGGCGTGGGGCGTGCAGAGCCGGCTGCCCGTCTGCAGAAGGTGCGAGAGAAAAGGGGAGAAGAACGGGAAGGGAAGAAAAAAGAAGAACGGAGAGATGGGAATTGAGGAGGTTGTCGTCGTTGTCGTCGAGTTGGTCGGAAAGGTGTCGAAAGAGGGAAGAAGAAGGCGGAAAAGAGGGAACGGGGGTGGTGGTAGTGGTAGTGGTGGTTGTGTGATGTTTTTTGTTGACTTTGTTGTTTGTTTCCCCTCCACAGCGGACGAGAGGTGTGTTGTTGACTGGAATGCGGTCCCCAGTGGTTCCTTCCCGGTCTGCAGGCGCAGGCACAGGCGCAGGAGCAGGTGCAGGACGACGGATGCAGTGGTCGGTGCGGCTGTCCCTACAAGGAGGAGAAAAATGGGCCGGGTCGAGGTTTACGCGACCAGCAGAAGCGCAGAGACCAGGCAGTGCTTGTCGGCTTTGTTGTTTGGGCCTGGGTGGCTACCTTGCACTACCTTGCTCAAGTAGTGTACACTCGAGGGATGAGGCCGGGAAAAGGCTGGGACGGGGGCGGCGGTGGGATGACGAGCTAGCTGCGCCTGCGCCTTGTTTTCGGGCCTAAATTAAGTTGCTGCTTGGCTTGCTGCGCTAGACTTCAGGTTGGCGCTGTACTCTCACTTTGGTCTCTCTACTTATTTGTTCCCCGTCCGTTTGGTTTTGGCCATGTCCCCCCACGTGCAAAGAAACACACAGACACTTACTTGTTGCTGGGTGAGCTGAAGAAGATCCGGACGATGGAACCTTAAAAGGGTCGGTGCTTGGGAAATGGAACAAGCTCCGGGATCGGATGGTGGTCGGTGTCGGTGTCGATCGGGTGAGAGACAATGAGGAATAAACGGCGGGTAATAAGACAATGATATTACTAGGGAGGGAAAGGTCTGCCGTTTCCCGGGAGTCTCGGCGCGCGGGCGAACTATGCCAGGGGACCAAAAAGCAAATGAGCTGGCGTGGTCGGGGAGGCCAGAGGTCTTGGATGAGGATATTCTGCAGTCGCCTACGGGCGGGCGCTGCGTGATTCGAAACGGCGCGCGGCAGCGGTGTACAGTGAGTAAGAGCAACCTTTGGGGTAACCCCTCTCTAGCTTTACGTTAGCTCCAAGCTGGTGGTGGTGGTGGTGGTGGTGGTGGTATCGGTCGGGAAGGCAATTTGACGTACGGTAGTCCGAAGCCGAGATAGCGGCCGTGGTGGCGGAGACACACTCACAGACGCCAGCAGAGTCGGGCGCGAATTGAATAATGATGGGGAGGCAAGAAAAAAAAATATCAAGAGTAAACAACAAAAAAGGTACGTCGTAGTGAGGGAATGAGGTTGGGTGAGTTACAGGTATGATACCTGCAACAACGTTTCTGCTATTGTCAAGGTGTTACAGCAGACAGTAACTGCTGGTAAGTTTGTGGTTAAAAGGGTGTTTTTTTCGCCGATGACTCAGGCCGTCAGTTGGGGCCCATAAAGGTCAAGCGTTTCTGCTATTGTAGGGAAGGTGGGAATAAAAGCGAATGCCGGAAAGAAAAAAAAGATGGTAAATTAGTTGGTAAAAGAGGAAAAATAAATAAGAATAAAAAGCAGGCAGAAAAGCCCAAAAGTCCTAGTCCAGCACGGTGAGAAAGAAGAAAGAAACCCTTAGGTACGAGAGATTGTTACGTCTTCAGACAAAGGTGTTTCTTTCCTTGTTTTCTCACGCAGCTTTGCCGGGCCTCTCCAGGCTTCTCTTTCCGGGGGTCCTCCAAGCAAGGGAGTGTACTCGAAGTCGCGAGATGCACAACAACGATTTCAATGTCAAGTTGGTGACGCGCCGGTGAGGAAGCAGACGGAGGGACGAAAAAGACGACGGTCGGCGGGTGTCGGCGTCGGCAGGAGAAGTAGACGGACGGGACACGCGACGAGGGGAAGGAGATTCAAAAGGAGGGAGGGGAGGAGGGGATGTGATGAGAAGTGATGAGGGAGAGAAAGAGAGACGTGGAAGGGGTTAGTAAGTAATTTGGTAGACGAGAAGAGGGACCGCCGCGAGCGAAAAGAGAGAAAGTGGAAAAGAGGGAGGGTCTCTCTCTTGAGAATCTGCTTCTAGTTGCGTTCCTTGCAAGTTGTGTCGTTCCTCTCCAGGCACGAGAGGTGGCACGTTTACATCTCTGCGGATAATACTATGTAGAGACAGCCAGGCAGGTATGTACCTCCGTTGAATGTGCTAGGTACCTTCTGTAGAACTGGGCCAGGAGACCCAGGGCTTGTGCCAGGTCTCAACGCCCCCTGGGGTTCCACCGTGGAGTAGGCCAGTTGGCAAGATGCCTGCGCCTGCGCCTGCGCCTGTGCAACTGCACAACTTCGGGTACCTTGCAGTTAATGTGTGTCCGTACGGATACTGGGGAGTGTGCTGTATATGCTCTGTGCTGGTGTTGTACAACTCGAATGCCATTTGGGCGTGAGACTGACTGACGCCTGGTGTGGATCCTCATCCATCTCGACGACACGGCACACACAAGGCCAAATCAACTCAGGAAAGCCACATCCTTCCTCGACTGGTGATTTCTTCTCCATCAACTTGCAAGCCCGCCATGGTTTGGCCAACTTTTTTCAGATAACCCAGGCGGTGGCCATCATCGCCGGCTGAGCGCTGTGGACAGCCTCCAATCTCAACATGCCTTGGCGGAGGCCACCGGAGCTCGTCCATTGAGGTGCTGTAAAACCCTGCTGCTGCATGCAGACGACAAACTGTGTGCCCTCAGCAGAAGACATCGGCCTCTGCGTGTTTAAGTGGCTTCATGCACCATCGAGGGGGCGGCGGCTCTGTGGACGGTTCTTTCGTCCAATGCTGTTACGTCCCTCGGCCAGACGAGACAAGACACTTTCAGACATGTTGCTTTTGTGTCCGGAAGCGTAGCCAATCCGAATGGCCTATTTCAACAACACGGCCGCATTCTCTGACTCCCATCACCGCACCTCACCGCACACCCAGCTTTCCGTTTCCCTCTCCAAAGGGACAGAAACACATGTTCACGCTCACTACCTGGCAACCAGTCCCCTCGGCACGATCCGTACCCCAAGACGCGCCCCAGCTTGCCCGCTCCCTCATGCAAGCAATCCGTCGTACCGCGTCCCGCGTCGCAGGGCATCGCAACAACAAACCAGGCGCCGCCCACTCATTGTCGCTCGCTTGTGCTTCCTTCTCCGCCAATCCATACCGCCAGATCGCATCGCACCAAAACAAAACAAAAAACACGCGACCGGGTCGTCTTCTAGGCTCTTTCAGGGCTCGACTTGTCCAGGTGCATAAAGTTGGCCAATTTTAGCTCGAGTCCACTGCGAACCAGCTCTAACCCGGCTGGGAAGCTCATCCCTGCAAACCGCTCCTCTTGTGACGCCCCTGTCAAGGTCGGGTTCTATCCAATACATCCCTTGCCGTCGAGCCATCCATTCTTGAGGAGTCTCTGCGACTTCATCGTACTCTGTACTATGGTAGTAGTTCTCCCACCCCCCATCGTCCTACTGCCATCTCTTGAAGAAATAGTGATTAAAGAAGTTCACGGAGAGTCATTATGGTTTAGGATAGGAACAGGGATTGGATACGACAAAGTAGCTAAGAGAAGGGTATGTACCTCTAGACAGGACATTGCCTAGGTACCGAAATGGTAGTGGGCTCCGACGCGGACCCGTACCACTAAGCAAGGCTCCACCTGTCACCTGATTGAGATTACCCTATTGGGTTCGCCTCCCATTGCCATCGGCCTAAGCCACTTGCTTTGTCATCATTGGTGTGGCTTGATCTGCCGCCTTCTAGAAGGACATCCGAAGTGCGATCGCCCTGAACTAAACAAGTGTCCAAGGATAACCCAAACCTCTTTCCAACTACCAATACCGACCGACCTACACGCGGCCGAGAAAAGAACGACATCCGCAAGCTATGGCCGACAGTGCGGCACCGCCAGCCGATGCCCCTGTCGCCGTCTTCAAGCGACGAGGCGCAAAGGGCAAAGCCAACCTCCGCAAGAGGCCCGCGACTCCTCCACCAGCCAACAGCGACTCCGACTCCGACTACTCCTCCACTGAAGGCGAGGCCGGCCAGCGGGTCAAGAGGCGCAAGAAGAACACGGGCGCCATCACAGCCTCCTCCAAAGACCACGTCACGTCAAATAGAGACTTCTCTGCTACAGTATACGCTGCCGATCGCAGCGTGCCCATAACCGACTCCAACGATGCCACGAAACAAAGTAACTGGTACGACGAGGACGGCAAGGAAGCGCTATCTTCTAGGAACCTTCTAGGCACCACGCGCGCCACGCCAAAGGCGTCGCAAGCCCCCGACGGAACATACAAGGGCCTCGCGAATCAGACGTCCTTCGTCACCAGGAATCCAGACGCCCCCAATAGGACGGTCGGCCCCATCAAGGCGCCTACAAACATCAGAACCATTACAGTCACCGACTTCGCCCCCGATGTTTGTAAAGACTACAAAACCACCGGATTCTGTGGTTTCGGCGACAACTGCAAGTATCTCCATGCTCGAGAGGACTACAAGCAAGGGTGGCAGCTCGATAAGGAGTGGGAGAACGTTACCAAAGGAAAGAAAATTGTCGCGGGCACCGTCGTCGCCAGCGCCGACAGAACCACGGCCGACGTGGACGACGACGACGACGACGAGGCCATGCTGGAGAACATACCCTTCGCGTGCATCATCTGCAAGGAGCCGTACAAGGCGCCCATCATCACGAGGTGCGGGCACTACTTCTGTGAGCCATGCGCGCTCAAGAGGTACAGAAAGGACCCAACATGTGCCGCATGTGGGTCGGGCACAAACGGCGTCTTCAACTCGGCGTCACGGTTGAAGAAGCTGCTGGAGCGGAAGAGGGAACGCGCGGCTAAGAGGCGGCAAGAGGCGATAGAGGCAGGCGAGGAAGTTAGCGACGAGGATGAGGGGTAGCAGGGTAACACGAAATAAAGATACCAACCGCCCATCACGGCCGAATACAACATGTCCCTGGACACGTAGTCCAGGGCTGAAGGCTTCATTGCTTGCTGCTGTGACTACGTTTGACTCTAATTGGAAAACTCTGCCGGCGAGTATTTTCCAGAAAGATGTCAGTCGGCTCTCTCGCCGCCATCAGTGATCACAGACCTTCGGAACGGTGCCTTTCCGTATTTATGTTTCGGCTTGTTGCATTTCCATTGCAGGGGGGGTGTGGGGATGTGAGGTGGGCTTCGCTGAGCAAACAGAAAACCAGTGCTTTCTGATATCAGCTCTGTATTATCATCAAAACACATATTGGCGAAGCAGGCCGGCCCCTTGGCTTCCCGTCAGGCTGCGTGTGAGGCGTTGACTTTCACTTCGCGACTAACAGGCAGCTTTGGCCAACCTTGTTACAGGTACCAGCTGCTCATGTTCCCAGTATGCGTTTGGTCGAGACGATTGCTCGCATGGCGACAAGCAACAGCCTGACGTTTCCGCTGGTATTAGTGTACAACTCTGCCATCTATACGATCTCGGATATTTTCAAGAGACAGGAAACGGCGACAACATCAACAAATGCGAAGACCGTCTTGGCTTGGATGGATGCTTGTATGAGTAAACGCGGTTTTTCTAAAACAAACGCCCAGCCGACATCGTACTAAATTCGATCACTTGAGCTCGGCGATGACGGAATACGGCCAACCATAACAAAAGATGAATCGCTATCTGGATGCTATGCGGCCTTGAGTTATTGCTGGGGGCCGAACCCCGATTTGTTTCATCTAACAACATTGAACCTCGACAGTTTCCTACTAGAAGTTCCATCGTTACCACTAGCATTTAATGAGGCCATGAGTGTCAGGGCCCTTGACACTCACTATCTCTGGATCGATAGCCTGTGTATCATTCAGAGTTCAATCCAGTTCAACACTTGAGTGGCCTATATAAACAACCTCTCAGTCATCGCGGGCGAGCTTTGTAAAAGTGGCTGCTCTCCCCACGTGTCCTTGGATTTGGCGACAGCGAGCCTTTTTGGAGCTACAACAAACTTCCAAATGCGTGCGAAACTAATCTGGAATATCTCACGAACACGTGGCTTGATATTGAGGAAGAGCACACAAGCCGCCAACTGACATACCTCGAGTCATATAAGCTCACAGCGCTATCGGTGACAGCTAAACGAAGAGGTCAAGCAATGGAGGACGAACACTTTGCGAGCCATTTCCTGATATATATAGCAAGAGGGTTTTTTCGGAGTCTCAGCACGGTTGACAATACCAGGATCGATCGGACACGTTTTGTTGCGAGGAGAAGGACCGGCACAGTGAACAAGTTTCCGACGTGGAGCCGGGCTTCCATGGACCCCTATGTGGGTTTCAACTGGCGTGGATGGCTCGCAGAAGAGACACTCAACGAGGACATGCTCTTGTCGCCCTTATCTGTTCCTGTGCCGAGCATGGAAGAAGGGAAATGTACCGAAGGGGACTGAAATCTTTGGCGATTCCGCATTTCAACGCAATCAGCATCGGAGGACGCCTCACGTACCAGGAAGTCGATTCGGACAGTAAGGCTCAACGCTGCAAGGTCGACTTGAAGCTGGTCATGATGGACGGATGGATTGTGGATTCGCGGGGCCCGCCTTGTTCGGGAGGGTAGGGTCTGCTTCCTTTAGACTGCGCAAAGGAGACGCATGGGCGGGTGGATTCCCGAGGTCAGACGTGACACGGCGAGGCATTCTTTTGGTTCGATGTTCTTGAGATTCTGCTGAAAGTTCCCTAAAAGCTTTGCAATGTTGTCCAAAATGTATCCTGCTCCTACATCTTTGGGCTCGGGATTGGACCGAAGAGAGAATACCGAGCATGGACTTGCAGCGTGCCGTCTGCCCATACTGAATGTCCTCCACGGCGTCATCACGCAATTGGCCGATGATATTGCCTTTCTTTGCCGTCACGAATAACAGTCTTGTCCAGTACCGTAGCGGATAGGCTTGAGACGGTGTCCTTGATCGGATGCAGGTATCGGATAATCGATAAGTTGACCAGCCAAGAAGGGAAGATGCTCACTTAACAAACAAACCGACTAGTGATTTTCCAAATAAAAACGATGATTTATTAGTGATATTATATCACCTCACAACAGATGAGGACAATATGAAGATCATTTAGGGACGTAGAATTGTTTCCCACTACCTGAGTGAAATGTTGCGGTATCAACAACCCAGATAGAGGAGGAGGGTTGGGCGGGGTGCGCTTGGTGCACAGGCCGCCTCCGCACCGTATTCCGTCACTCCAGAGCCCCCAACGGGGCCGATAAGATAAGGCGTCTCGAAGCTTGGCAACCCAGGCAGGCGACGACCCCGCCACCGTCTTCCCTGTCCAATCGTGAGACAACCCCGCCATCCATGTGATCGCCCGGAACAGCTGCCATAGCTTGACTCCCAGTCATCGACATCAGGCGGAACCTTTGCGGACTACATCATTCAGGGTGCCAGCGGAGGAGCGATCGTTCTTCTTTTACACCTAACTTACCTTAGCAAACGCACACTTCGACCCTTCAGCCAGGCAGACGCAGCTGGGAGCGACAGTATCACCACGAAGCAACGAAACGTATCGCATACAGACCATCAACGACGTAGTCATACAACATCTACACCGATTCGCAGTGCCCACGACTTTGCCTCTTGGACCTTGGATCTTGGACGGCTTCGCGACCAACCATGAATCTTCTTTACTCCACCGTGAACACCCTCCGCGATCGGTACACGCCCGTTTCGCACAAGTCAACATTCCGTCAGACGGGCCAGATCACCCCTGAAGAGTTCGTTGCCGCCGGCGATTACCTCGTCTACAAGTTCCCGACCTGGTCTTGGGGCGATGCCGACTCGGAGAGCCGCCGCGTCAGCTACCTGCCCGCCGGGAAACAGTTCCTTGTCACGCGCAACGTCCCTTGCAACCGCCGGCTCGACGACGACTTCGCCGGTGACGCCGGCCACGAAGAGGCCCTCGTCGAGGGTAGCAAGAACTCTGCCCGTGGTGGTGACGATGACGAGGATGGCTGGCTGCGCACGGGTGGTCTAGCGAGCTCGCAACCGCTGAAGTTGAAGGAGGTGCGGACGGTGGACGATTCGGGAAACGTTGGCGACAGAGAGGTTGTCGACGACGACGAGATTCCAGATATGGAGGACGAGGATGACGACGAGGCCATCATCCGCGACGCCGGAGACAGCGGAAAGAACAGGTACGCGATGCCCGTCACGCCGGCAAGCTAAGGATGATGCGCGGTGCTAACTCCCCTTGCGACACAGCGGTCGCCGAACATACACCCTGTACATCATGTACTCGACCTACTACCGTACGCCGCGCCTCTACCTCTCGGGCTACTCGCCCAGCAACCAGCCGCTACCGCCGCACGCCATGATGGATGACATCGTGGGCGACTACAAGGACAAGACGGTGACGCTCGAGGACTTTCCCTTCTTCGCCAACAACATTAAGATGGCTAGCGTGCACCCGTGCAAGCATGCGTCCGTCATGAAGACGCTGCTCGACCGTGCCGACGCCGCGCTACGCATCCGCCGCGAGAAATTGCGCGCGGGACGCGCCGTTGGCGGGGACCAGGGCATGGAGGGTCTCGTCGACGAGCTGGGACGGCTCGACGTGCGCGACGCCCAGGCCGCCGCCGATAAGGACGAGTGGGAGGAGGTGGAGCAGAGCGAGGTCGACGAGCAGGAGGTCGCCATTCGGGTGGACCAGTACCTTGTCGTTTTCCTGAAGGTACGTGATTCTTCACATTGTGCGGTACCAAGCAGTGCGTGCTAACCGATAGCTTGCAGTTCATGGCTAGCGTGACTCCTGGTATCGAGCACGATTTCACGATGGGGGTATAAACGACGATCTATTTTTCCCTTGATGTATAGATCGGCTTTTGGGTTCGCGGCCTCCCTTTCTTTTCTCCTCTCTTTCACTACTGGTCTCACGGGCTCGGGCAACAGATGCAATGGGGGGTTTCTTATGTCATTGGATTACTGGAAGGGTGATGGCTAGATTCAGGGGACTTGCAACGGCGATCACGAAGAATTGAGTAGACTACAAAGTCCAGACGGTATTATTCCACTTTTACTACATATGGAAGTAGGTCTTGCCCGTGCCTAAATTGGTTGTGATGACTCTGCAGCGATCATCGGCAACGTTGAGGGGGGCACAATTATCTTTTTCTTGGCCATGATCGGTCAATAAGGGGTTGCGTGGGTGGGCATACATGCTCCATCTCGGTCAGTTTATATGAGCCGGACCGAGAGCAGTGGGATGGCATTGAATAGACAGCCTGCGAGCTGAACTCTGTAGCATTCGGTTGCCGAGCTGATGTTGTCTCGATCAGATCTCTTGGTGGCGAGGGCGACGGAATCGCGCCGAAGTCGGCTGGCGTCGGTTCCCGGTCGTTTGGCAGGTCCCTCGGACGATCGACATGAAGGGAGTCAAATACGGGGGTTACGAGAGGAGGAAGAAGGCAGCCTACGCGCCCAACCGAGACGTTCTGGGCGTTTTTGCGAATGGAACCCGCATTTCTGGGTTACCGGGGGGGTGTGGTGTAGACTTGGTCTCGACGCTGCGAGAGGTCGGGTGGTTTGGCCGATAGCCTTCCATGCCTGGTAGCGGAGCCTGCAAAGTGAGCGAGTGAACGGGGCTTCTCTCCAGTTTCCGCACGTTGGTCTTTTGTTATTCGTGTCGGCATAGATGGCAGGTTGCCACGCTGCTAACTGCATGTCTTGGAGGCAGAGACCGAGGCTTCTTTTCCATTCTCTTTTCTTCTTCCAAGTTTGATTTTCGAGGAAACAAAGTGTCGTGTGAAACTAAGGAATGGTTCCCTGGTGCGAGGCCCTTCCAATCTAAAGAAGTGAGTGGTCTTTGAAGTGTGCTGTTGGTCTTTGACTCGGCCGGTTTGTCCTCTTGATGAAACGGCTCGAACACCCGAGTTTCAGCAGAAGATGGAGACCTTGCCTTGCCCTGTGATATATCACAGCGATGTATATTGGACGCTGGTCTCGTGTTGTTTTTCGTTTCCAGATCTGGAAGACTCACAAGCGCCTGACGCATGATGAGTCGAGGCCCCAGTAGTTGAATCGTTGCTGGTCCAGAAGATCCCGGAACGTAAGTTAGCAAGCTGGTTTGCCTGAGTGAAGACCGGACGGTTGTTCGAAATGGCCGGCTTGTGTTGCTAGCCATTCATTTCGAAGCCCATCTCTCCAACACCAATATCAGAACTAGTCGGGGATGTGAGGCTCATGGGCGTAGATAAGCCCACGGGTTAAAACGCTTGTGCTATCTTACTGATGTTGCCTCCTCATGTTTATGCCGTACACACAAGTTGACAAGAAAGGATAATGGCTGCAGGATCTTTTTCTGCCAGCACAGATCCATGTCTTGCAGTAATGCAAATAGACCGCCAAGCGAGTCTCCTCCGATTCGGACGGCAACATCTCTTCTTCGAGAGCGTTGCATTTCTTGCTAATGTGATAATGAAAGCAAACATGAGGGTCGCCTAGGTTTCCCCGGAGTTTCACGGGCAATGCTGCTTTGACGTGTCTTCTTACCTACGGAGCATGGAAAAAACAAGCCAAGCAACTAATACGAACAGCTGCAAACGGGTTCTTCCCCGACTGCTCCGGTGAAGATATCATCGCGGACGGACAGCGACACAACCACGATGCTGGCATTGCACTGCGCTTTCACATGGGATTACGAAAGGGGGGCGTTTGGCCGGCGAATTTCTTGCTGCAACTTCTCTTCATTCCATATTTTGAAAAGTAGCCGCAAGTTGATGAGTGACGCAGTCAAGACAACACCTCCAAATGCCACTTATAGTATAAACCTGTGGAATTTGTCCGTCTGAAATCTCATATTGCTAGGTTCCATTCAATTTTATACTAAGCCTCTGACGCTACCGCATCTGGTTGGTTTCAAGAGATATTGAAGCCTGTTGCAAGGGCAGACGCTCAATGAGGTAGGCAGCGTCTGTCACTGTTTAACTGCCTTCCCACATTCGCGGGAGACGAGACATGACCCCTCGCTTCTCTCCCATGCTTCTAAATCTAAGATTGGTGACTCAACCCATTCGGCAAGCCTCTTCAGCGAAGAAAATCGCAAATCGACATATACAGTCTGAAAAGATTTATAAAACCACACGTGGTCCCGATATCTATGCTGTGCAAAGAGTAATGTAGCGTTGAAGAGAAGGCCGGCGCACAACCAGTCTCACGTGGCTCCGGTACATCACCGTTCGGGTACACTGCATGAAGCATCACCAACAATCAGAGGGCGGCAAAATACAGCCACAATGACACGCAACCCTTGTCTATCAGAGTGTTCATAGACACCGGCATATATCAGCAGATGTCTTCCTTCAGAAGACGACCTTCTTCCCGCGTGTGTGCCGTCGGGCGATTCCAATTCACAGCTGCCATGCTCGGCGGCACGGTCAACCCTGTCTGGGCATGACAGAGATATGCCCTCGGCCGTATGCAAGCTGCTACAAGCCCCGGTGTGCTCTAACAATACACTGCCCTGTCCTACATGGTGCCGTCTTAACCCCACAGCACTTCTAGGGGACAACAGCATGCACTTGGGTTATCTGACGCAGAGATGCTACCCAAGCCCAGCCCCCCCCCCCATCCAGATAGACAAAGTACTCAATACCTTTGTCCATATCTCTGATACAACCCTTCCTGTCTCCTCTACCTCTCTCCTTTCAAATCACCGCCATCCTTTTCCGACGATTATTCGTCGGGGGGCCACGCGTTCTCCTCGTAGCCAACAACACCAACCGAAACCGCCATCACGCGGCGCCAGGTCAGAGACTAATGCTCACCCTAACGCAGCGTCCGCTCAAGACCGACCGGGCATCGCGTCTTATACCTTCCACCAGGGAGAGAACAACGCATTGTATGCTCTGACTGACTGACTGACCAGAACGGGCGCATGCCGAGGACCCGACGAGGGAGGAACCCGCATGACAAGCAGGTGGCGTACTTCCCTGCTCTGCCTGTTGCCGACCTACCCGTTCCCTCCGTCGTCTTGGCAAATGCTTGACTGGATGTCAGTCCTTGCTCGACATCGAGCCTCAAAGCGTCGACCGTCGTCTTTCTCCGGCTCCCCGGAGCCGATCAAAGACTGGGGCCGTTTTCGGTTCGGGATGATGACAATAGGTAACTCGGCTGCCATTGTACCCTGCGCCCACCCGGTTTATCCGTGATTTCTCAGCGACCACTTATCTTGGCTGTCGTAAAATTCGATTCAGACGAGGTCGAATCCCGATGTATCCGTCTTTTCCCGTGGAAAAGGTCAGCAAAACCTCCGAGGCATAAGAGGGTCGACGCGGCACAGGTGGGGGGGCCTTCCACCCCGCCCTCCTTCTCCCCATCGTCGTTCCTCGAGAGGGAATGACGTTCCCTTTGCCGCCGCGGACTTTGCATCCTCTGCGATCCACAAGGCCGTCCCTTCATGGGCCATCGCAAAGGGGAGCAGCCGTTGCCAAGACGCCCCCGTCAGCTTTCGGTCCCACAATCCTCTCCCATCTCGTGGTGTGGTCGACTAAGGGCAAAGAGGCCGCTTCTGGCTCGCCCGGCGACGCTTTGCACATGCATAATACCCCGTCCGCCACTTTGACTAGCTGACCGCTTAGGTGAGTGAACGACGCGATGAGAAGAAGGGGGGGTAGGGGCGGTCATTTGGGCCAGGAGCTAAGGCGACCTTAGTGCCTCTCCCTCTTCCTTTCTCCCCTCTCGCCGCCATTTTATCGTACCTTAAAGACCAAGGAGTTAGGCAGCGCACCACTACCAAGCCAGCACCGCATGCTGCACCAGCAACGATACCCTCTCAGCTGCGATCGAAGGTCGGACGATGACTGGCGAAATAGCAGGACTGAGATGAGGGGGGGAGGGAGAGAGGGGTGGTTGCCCCGTCCCCAAGATAATGGAACAGGGGAAAGAAAAGGAAGAGGGAAAAACAAGAGAATGGAGCGGGAGACGCCTCCCCGCATCGTCCTGGAGAGACCGTGGGATGCGCACAGGGCTAGACTGACGGGCTTTGCTTGGCCTTTGCTTCACCACCGTCACCACCGTCCATCACAACCACAACCAACCCTTCCATAGGTACCTGCAACAAACCACACAGTTGCCGAGGGGTCCCAGTTTCTAGATGTCCCCATCTATCCCAAAAGCAGGCTTTTCTGCCCCTGTCCCAGAATGACGGCAAACTCTGGGCGGAAACGAGCTTCATTGGGACCGGTCCAGTCCGGCTGATTGGGTCGCATACTCACACTCTTCACACACACACACACACACACACACACACGCACACACACGCACACAACCAGACTTGGCTCGCGCTGCTTACCGTTTCCTCCCCCCCCCCTCCTCCTTCTCCCCCGCGATAATTAACGCCAAGCATAGTAACACTATGCCGCTGGGACGGAAACGGAGGCCATATTTACGTCAGGATGGCTGATGTGCATGTTGCACCTAGACTGACATGCTCTGGCCCGCATTACCAGGCAGAAAGATGGGTGTCCCAACCTCCCCCTCCCCTCCTCCCCTGCTGTATCTGTATCTTTGCTCTAATTGCGGGGGAAACCTCTCTCGAGCCCTCTCCATACCCGCTTGACTCAATGGTAA
Source organism: Colletotrichum shisoi (assembly GCA_006783085.1). Classification (NCBI taxonomy): domain Eukaryota; kingdom Fungi; phylum Ascomycota; class Sordariomycetes; order Glomerellales; family Glomerellaceae; genus Colletotrichum; species Colletotrichum shisoi. Next base: position 29,536 of record PUHP01000005.1, on the reverse strand, counting down.
GAGTCTGGCAGGCCCTTTAAGGCTTTAAAGGGCAGTCGGTTCGAATCCGGCAGTGGGAACCCAATTTTCTAACCCCTTTGGCAAGGGCTAGAAATTGATACTGTGTGGAGGCATGGGCCGGTGTTGAGATCCCTGGGGGTAGCCGCAATAGGGACAAATCATGTGTTGAAAGCAAGGGAGTGATTAAAAGGAATTGTTAAGGACCTTGGTCAGCTAAAGCTGACTCCTACCTTAGTCAGCAAGAAGACTGCCCCTATGGCAAAGGACCCTCTGGCAATTGGTTAGCAATCTAGGTGTACCACACGGTAAAGGGTTTTCTTCCCATAGAGGGTTTCCCCTACAGACAATAAACTACCAATCAACCGAGCCCTCTCCATGAGGTGGGCCACATACGTTGTATTAAGACATCTTGGCGAATCCCTCCCGGCTGGTTACAAACAGAAGGCACTCGCGACTCGGACAGAGGTATGAGCCCTCTTGGACAACCCAGCTAACGCCCAACTTTTAATTAGGTATTTTGAATTGAAGAGACGCTAAGGTGTCCTCCCAACCAATGCCAAGCTTTTGTCTATCACACCAACCTACTGAAGCATGCTGGGCGTCTCTACTTACATGCGCGCACAACACAACAACTCACACAATGCCTATCCTCCCCCTTTTCCTAGTGCCTACGCACCCCGGCAGGCACATCTTTCACCACCCTCTTAGTGTAGGTTTGACTTTCGGACACGGGCGTGCATGTGCGAATTATCAAAGAAGGTGGTTTGATTATGTATGGCGATGCACATCCTGAATGTCTCCCTTTATCAGCCTGAATGTTTGTCTTACTGCGTATACGCGCCCATGGCGCACTGCAGGGCTGTGTTGCAGCGGTCTCTGCTGCCTCCAAAGTATTCTCAGCTGTGCATTCCGAAAAGAACATTTCCAAGCCTTATGAAAAGCTCTTGCATTAGCCTCTCTATGAACGCCTGGTGTTGTGAGTTTGTTGTTGCAGACTTATAATATGGAGCAGACTCCAAGAGATAGAATTGTGGCTATGCAGAAAATCAAACACGTAAAAAGTCGTATCGTCGTATCCGGGTGTAGTCAATAACCCATTTGACCCGGCATCTTTCCAAGCGAGTGGCCGTGGCTCTCGAGTGGCAAGTGGTTGTGGCAGAACACTTTCTTAGTGTTGAGCTGTGCACTGCCTTTCTTGGTGGCGTCGATGAGGTTGGCCGGGTCGTCATAGCTCTCGAGCTGGCAGCATTCGATGTTCTTGACCCAGCGGTGATTGGCAATCTCTGAGATGGATACGCGCTTTGCCGGGTTGGGGTTGAGCATCATGAGAAGTACGCGGCGGAGCGCGGGCGGAGAGACCATCAGGTCGAAAGCCGGATAGTGAGGGTAGTCTGTTTCCGACATGCGAGCATCGGGCTCGGGGTGCTTGGCCTCCCACTTCTCCCATCCCTTGAGAAGAAGTCTGTAGCCCTCGTGCGAGGTATCGGCTCTCTTCCAAATATTGCCTCCGAAAGTAAGGTAAATCATGACGACGGCGGAGCTCCACACGTCGAGGCCGCGAGGGTCGTACTCATCCTGCTTGAGAATGACCTCGGGTGCCGTGTACGGCTCGCTGCCGCACATTCCGGGCTTGCACAAGCGGATCTCGTCGCACATGCCCTTACCGCACTGCCCACCGGCTTCCCGGAAGCCGGGGTGATGGCCAGTAAAGACTTCTGATACGCCAAAGTCGGTGATCTTTAGCTTGCTGTCCTTGGTAATAAGGAGGTTCTCCAACTTGATGTCGCGGTGGGCAATGCCGTTGCTGTGGAGGTAGTTGACGCCCTGGATGAGCTGCTTGAACAAGCAAAGACGATCACTCTGTCTCGCCGGGTCCGTCATGTACCGCTTGGCGATGAGTCCGTAGAGATCACCTTCCGAACAGTATTCCATGACGTGGTTCCAGCGTCCGTGATCTGTGCAAAGACGAACCGTCTCGACGATGTTGGGGTGGTGCAGGCTCTTGGCGATACTGAATTCTGATTTGATCTTCTTGACGTACTCGTCCTCCGTCTCCTTCTTTCTCTTGCCTCTGAACTCCTTGACTGCGTATAGTTCGTTCGGGCATCCCTTTCGGCACATCATTGTGACCTTGGAGGTGGCTCCCTTACCCAGGTGCTTGCCGTGACGGCCAAGCAGTTTGTGCTGGTACTCGAACTCGGAGAGAAGCTCGACAACGTCGACCTGGAAGTCATCGGGGAGGCTCAGACTCATGCGACGGGCCTTCACACCTACACCAGCGTCGGGCATTTGAGCCCAGGGAGACGATCCTTGCATCGGCAGGACGGGGTTCTTGTAGTGATTGTCCGACGCAGGCGCGAGATGATGGCTTTCGAGGCGAGCTTCGAAACTGCTGGCGCGTCTCCTTCCAAGAGGCACCGGCTTCTTGGGTGCGTGCTTTTCCCGTCCAGGGACGTTGGCGCCGACGAAGTTCACAGCGCGTCCGCGCAGGCTGGTAAAGCCAGTCGAGGCCCTGTTCTTCTTCTTGAAGTCATCCTGAGAAGGCATGGTCGAAGCCTCTTTGTACGATGAGGCGGTGTCGACGGGCGAGCCCGGCGACGGAGGCGAATTAGACCTCGTGGTGTTGCTTGATCTGTTCATTGAGAAACGTCTGTCACTGCTCTTGGCAGGTGTCGAGTCAATCACTGCACTCTCGGAGGCGTCGTTGGCTTGGCCCAAGAAGTCAAACTCTGGTCGGTTGATGGACGAGTTGGATCTTCGAAAGATGTTGGACATGGTTCGCTTAAAGCTGGTCGTGGAGCCTCGAGTAGGCCGTCTCTGCAGCGGAGTGGGTGGCGGCTCTTGGTCAGCAGTAGGTTCAGCTGGAGCTGGAGGGTTGGCGGGCTTTGGTGTCGTGGCCGAGTTTGCGGGCGAGACCGTGGGGGTGGGTGCTGTGTTGACCAAAAGAGGTTTCGGCGTAGGCTGCACCTGATGGGTAGGCTGGCTTTCGGGGGCGAGAGTAATATCGTGATGGTCTTGGCTGGGAAGGGTGGTAAACTCTTGGGACTGTCTCCCGCTGCTAATGGGGGTCACAGGTTCATTCGGCGATTCGCTTTCGGACTCATCGATTTCTTCGAGGATGGGAGAAGTAAGATCGGTCGGGAATTGGCGGGGGGACGAGGACAAGCTACTTGAGTTTTGTTGCTCGGAATGTTGCTTGTCTGGAATCGCAAGCGTTGTTAGTGACTGACGCCTTCAAGGATGCTGGGGACGGAAACAGGGCGGGTTGGGAACAGCTGCTTGATGACGGGAGTGCAGCTAGGGGGTGCAGCGACCACCAGACATACCTTGGGGCAGGGGAGCGGGCTGGGGCACCGCCAGGTTGGTAAGGACGGTCGCCATTGCTCTTCGGAGTGTGGCCGGTGGGCTCAGCGATAGCAGCGGAGAAGGGTGCTCTGATCAGGGATGGGCCGACACGTAATTGGGCCACACACCACCAAGAAGAAACGCTTGGTGCTGGTGCAAGTGCCGGTCGGGTTTTGGAGGGTGAGGTAGTCCGCGGCGTTTCCGAGGGGTCTCCAATTCTCTGGCCTAGGCCTTGACAAATGGAGGGGGGGAGGATGGGCGACGAGTGAGCAAAGATTGTGTGCCAGCCAACGCGAAATACAACCCAATAAGTCGGGTCAAGGTCGGCGAAGTGGGTTGGTCTGGCAAAAGGATGATGGGAGCTCAGAAGCCAAGAGTCGAAGACGCAAAGAGAAGGGGGAAAAGACGTCTGTTGGAAAAGCTTGGTCTTTATCCCATTGCTCGTGGCTGCATGCGTTTATTCTGTCGTGGTTCTGGTTGAGCGTTCGGTGTCGAACCAACAGTCCGCGGCCTCCTTTTTTTTTTTTGGGTATTAGTTGGCGGATCTTGCAAGACAGGAAAGTGGTAGCAGAGCAATTTGATCCTTTGGCCTGCGTACGAGTGTGCACGCGAGCGTCTGCGATTTTTTTGCGTCAGGTATCTGAAGAATCGAGCTGGATATTGGGCCCTGTCCAAAGGGAACTCGTCTTGGTATTGGCACAGCGTACGTAGGGGGTCGAGAGACGGGGAGACTGCGGATGCTGTGATGAGTGACAGTACGTGTTGGTCTTTGTACTTCTCTCGACGCTCTGAATCGTGAGCCGGGTTGACGACGAAGGAGACGAAGGAAGTAAACAGTTTGGTATCGGAGGGATAGAATATTAATAGTGGATTAGATCAGAGGAAGGGTCGGGGAGGGAAGGGGAGAGGAGGAACATGAAAACAATTCAGGCGTCCATTCTGAAACCGAGGCTTGGGAGGTGGGAAGGCTGCGAGTTTTGAGCTGTCGCAGGGGAGAATGGGTCGCGAACGAGACGGGGGGGAACCGTTTCTCGATTTGGATGAAGACACGCTCGAAGGAGAACCCCGCTGCTGCGCTTAGAGGGGCGTGGGTGTCGGAGGGGACGGTCTCTTGAGAATCGAGGGCTATTTTCCGCCTCGGCCGGGTGGTGTGGAAGATGAGCAAAGGACTGTGCGAAAGGGGATCGGTAGGAGTGGGAAATGGAGAGACTGGGGAGAAGGGGGGAAAGGGGGGAAAGGGGGGCTAGGTGCAGACTGGCAGTTCGAGTTCGGGGTACGGAGCGTGTAAGGAAACAGGTACCCCGTACCTTCCGGTCCCGCACTCGGAATACCCTTTATTTTTATTTCTTGAATGTGTCCTGAGGTTTGAAGAGTTGTTGGGAGTGGAGGTCCGTATTGTAAATAGGCTAGGCTTGGGTGATTCCTGGTATCTAGTAGGTACCCATCTACCTGGGTACGAGTACCTATCTAGGTATCCGTACGGATAACATGTGCAGGCAGGCTACTAGAGCCAATCCGCGGAAACAGCAGGAGCGAGGGAGAGTGAGCCGGGTGAACCACAGGCCACGGGGACTCTTTCCTCTTCGCTTTACCACCCACCAACATAACACGAACAATACGGCAGCTTGCCTCAGACACTTGGCATCCTCCTTCAGCAGGCGACAACGGAATCAACAATCATACGGTGCAGCAGTGCATGTATCTGTGGCCAAGACTGGACCAGGTCCAGTGTGTTCAAATGTCCAAACCCCCTTGATGGCTATTCAGCAGTCGGCATTCGCGAGGGTTGCGGCCCAGACGGTGTGCAGCCAAGAAACGACCAAAAGACGCACAGAGCGTGAGAGCCCATGGCAGGTCTCGCTCGAACAGCTGCCAAGTATTAGCTACCTTATGCGTAGGGACGAATGCACGACGGGGGTTTTGAGCGAGTATTCGGGGACGCTCCGGAGTCTGTACGAATAAGCCTTGACAGGGACGCACGACACTGGACGAAATAAAGCGGGACTGGAGAAAGCCTTGGAGTGGGGACATTTCCACAAGGCGCCCGATCCTCACTCTACTATCAGTCTCTTACTCACATTCTCATTCTCACTATGCATGCGCGCTAGCACCGTACTCACTCATCGGCCCCAACGGCTGAGCCCTGCCCTACCTGGGTGTTGTATCTTGTCTACCATTTATCTACCTGTAGCTCAGCGGCACATCAGACGGGACGGCATTCTATGTCCATCAGTCGGCTGCTGCACAAGAATGGAATATCGACCTGCCTGCGCTGCCACTTGCAATGCCCCGCCCAACACCATCGCCTCAATGGACATGCCAGACCTGGCCAAGGCAAGACGTAAGCACTGAAGAAACCGCGGATCCTGTCAGGAACAGCACGGGGGCGAACAGTAATTGCCCGAGGCCATGGGCTATGGAACCTAGGAAGAATCCCAAGTGGAATATGCCTTCCAGATTGCCAACTTCCTAGTCCCCCTTGCAGCCGCGATCGGCGAACAATCAGAGGCTAATGGCGGAAAGCATCACGTCGACCAATATGCTACGCGCAGATTCGATATGTATCTGTAAAAAACAACCAGGGTAGAAGCAAGCGTTAGTGTTGGCATTAGCATCTTACTCATGTTTATGTGATATTGTTGGCATTTGGCACCGGTCCCTGGCGAGCATCGGCAGGTAGAAAAAGCCGGCGGGCAGGTATCACATCGTCCATCCATGTTTCAATTACCTCTCCATTCGCCTGCGATCTACTATGAAGTAGGCCTACCAGCGGCCACCGCTGCCCTTGCTGCGGGGATTCTGGGAAGGGGGGGGGGGGGCCTT
>PUHP01000005.1:8487-23218 GCA_006783085.1 Colletotrichum shisoi | reverse complement strand
GGGGGGGGGGGGGGGGGGGGGGGGGGGGGGGGGCGTGTGTGGACTCTCTCGGCGTCGTGACCGCAGTCAATGATCAATTCTAATTGATACAGCATATCCGCATATCCATACAGACTCTTAAGACACTGTGGTACTGTAACACCCATCAGTATGGCCCTAAATTCGAGCCTCGACTCGGTCTTCAGTTTCAGAGCTCGCCCACGCGCTGGCGAATGAGATACCCCAACAATTGTATGGGGTGAATGATGCGATGGATTGCTTGGCTGCGAACCGATGCTCAGTCTTCCTGGGCTCTTCCCTGGAGTCTTGCAGAGATGGTGTTATAGGAGGACCACCTTTTTGCTTCAAGAGGACTGGTCCATGTGGCTCACCTGGCTTGTCCCTGCTTCTTGTTGCAGCATGCAGCGTGTTCGACCGCCGCCGCCGGTTTCTGGAGAGAAGGAGTTGCTGGAATGGGGAAGTTTACCCTCGCGCATCTACGTCGGTCCAACCAACAGCGATGCAGCAATTCTCGCGACTGGAGTCTGAAGTTGGGAGAGTGCGGTGCGTGGCAGCACCGTGGACGGAGCATTTACCGCACCCACCCGACTCACAAGCGCACACAACGCCATCCATATGCAGTCCACCATGCACATGCACATACATGCATGCTCGCCGCCCCGAAAATGACGATGACACAGATGGGTTTTTGTGTGTCTTGTGCGTGCTTCCCTTGGGGAAGGTAAGAAGGAAGGGGGGCGGTCCATCGTGATCCTGTCCTGCACAATACTTACAGTATCCGTATTCCCGTGTGGACCTGCTTGTAAATGATGGATGGAGACGACACTGACGGTGCGGATAGTGGATGACTGAATTATATGACATCTTACCTAGTCTGCCGAGGCACACGCTCGCTGCCTGTCTCTAGTTTGATCTGGATCTTCTTACCTCAGACCGGTCAGCTTAAATCTGTTTCTTGATACTAATACCGTAGTCATTTGCTGTCGCTCGTCATCCTTGGCGGCTTGCCTTGGTTCTGGCCCATCATGATTGCTGCTATCCACAAATTGACGATTCGCAACCGAATATTGCTTCTTCTCCCTTTTGCCGATTTGGCGACAACAGCATTGGCTAGCGGGATTCCACGAGACCGGCGGGTGTTGGACGGAGATGGCGATGTTTGCCCGACAGGCAAAGAGTTCCAAGGCGGAGAAGACCGCACAAGTCATTCAGTTGCTAAGAACCATAAGATGCCGTTCTCACTTGGAGTGGTACCTGTACCTTAGGTGCCTAGGTACCTGTACATCGCGGTACGTGCGCTACCGGATGACAGCTGACGAGAGAACGCCCTGTGTGCAAGCAGAGCAGCGAGGACAAGATCAAGCAAGGCACACAAGAACGGCAAGAACGGTGTCCATATTTCCTTGTCATGCGAAAATGCCGACGATTACCTCATTACCGCTTTACCTCCACCACAGAACCCACGAACGAGGCTCTGATCTACTCTGTATTGCCATTGCAATTCACGCCCCCACACACATACACACCTACGTAGTAATTCCATGGGCCACCCACACGCACGTCGTCCTCGGTCCAACCAGCCGCAATCCCCCAGTGCCTCCCTCGGTGGATCTCTCTCAGGGCTCTTCCTCGGAGTGATGCTGATGGGTCATGGTAGGCTCCGTCTGAATGCACCACGCTGGAGACTGGGGACTGGACGTGATTGATGAACTTATCACTGGGGAGCCACAGACGGGCGGGCATCAGATCGAACACGGTGAGCGATAAAACCCCCGCTACAGCACACTGTCGGCAACTCGGGGGGCTGTTTGTGGTCAACTGACGGAGACTCCCCGAGAATGGAGGCGCCCCAAAGGGCCGACATGGCCGACAAAACCTGCTCCTCGGCTGCCACGGCGCGACACAGAAGGGGGGGTGGGGGTGGGTGCCTTTTCCGCCCTGCCAGCAGCCGACATCAATCCTGGTTCAATCGGCTCCTGTTGGACATCGGATCCTGTAAGTGCTTCGATGTTCGCGGTCGCTGACCAGTGTCACAGTACCTGCGTTGTCGCGCTCGTGAGGTGAAGGCATTTGAAGACAGTGGTTTTGTCTTTAAAGCTCTCTAGACAAGGAACGGGGGACGCCAGGATGCCCAATCTCAGCGGCACATGCGCTTACGGAATACCTGCCCTCGGAGGTTCAAATGTTTGTATCAACGGCACGGACGATGAACCGCGTACTCGAGCGTCCAACTAAAACGCCTCGCGCCGTCCATCGTCATGTCACCACCAGGAACAGCCTAGTACCCGAACGCCACATCCTTGCCGCTGACAGGCTGGCCATTCTGTAGTGTAATGTGCAGTCGCTCTCGCTTGTGGTTGCCGTGGTTGCTTTCAAAGCCCTCCGATAAACTTTCGCAACCCCAGGATCCGGGAAGCTTTTGGGAGAGACCGAAAGTCAATGGGACTTCATGGGCAGCCTCTCACCACTGATCACGACCCTGCAACCCAATACTGTGCCAACAGTCAATTCCTGTCGCCGTCTCGGACATGGGCTGCAGTCTGGTACGGCGATCACTGGTCTCGAAGCGCGCCTACCGAGTAACGTTCCAACTGCTGTCTTCTTTTCTCTCAAGCCTCGGCTCGCGCGGCACGGATGCAGCAAAGGCCAGCGACAGATCCCCAGCACTCCCAGTTGTTCGCGGATCTCCATTTGACGACAATTATCGCCACTGGCCAGGGGTTCCTAGCTGAGGAGATAGTAAACGGCCCTAATCTGGACCCTGCGCAGCGCCCGCGCCTTGACCCCATGCTGAGTACGTACCGCTACCTGAACGTTCTCGAAAGTCATCTCTCGAATCATTCCAACAGTTTCGTCGAACGGGACTCACCTTGATAAAAACACGAAGAGAACGAAGAATATGTCCGATTGCGTTTCCGGCTCGGAGCATGTTCAAGATGACTTCAACCCAAGATACAATATGCTTTTCCCGAGGCCACGCCCGCTTGGCATGGAAACCACGAGATGATGTCAAAAGTCCACTCGACGTTCAACCACATGCCGAGTCTCCGATGCGCCAGCTTCCTCTGAACATGGAAGGAAAGATGACAAGGGTGTCGTTCCTGCCCCCAGATCACGGTGGTAATCTTCAACTCTAGGGTCACGGCTCATCGATGGGTTCTCAAAGACCGTGCTTACCGCCTCGCGTTGTCTTGCGCCGAGATGCGATACGAGCATTTCGATATCACATCATGGCCGCTTCTACAAAACAGGATACGGTCATCGATGTTTAAACATGACGGCAACTTTGATGGGTTCTGTTTGACACACATGAATATGTAGCTAATTCCTTGGCTTCACCGTCGTTGAGATGACAAGATTAATAGGGCGGGCGATTAACAGCGAGGCCGCAGCAAAAGCTTCGTCTTTCTGAAGATACTTGACCAACCGAGCCTGGCATGCAATTCAGTGCTCAGAGTACTGCCCCAATCAATTGAAACAAGGCTGTTGAGATTGCCAGAAAAACTGCACTTGGCAACAGCGAGCAAAGCGCACGCCGAGCAACTCAATACCGGCGTAAACGTCAGCCTAATCGAACAGCAAGAGAAATGCAACTGCATCGCTCACAACAAACGGCGCGCGCTGCTTGTCGCGAAACACGGCGCCGCCACGTCAAAGCAGAGACGACTGGCTGGTGTACAAGTCACGACCGAGCCATTCTCAACCAACCCGTCATCGTCATCGATTCCTTTAGGGTTTGTTTACAACAACATGCAGCCGCTGGTCCGCCTCTGTCTGTGCTTCTTTGCCGGCGGTATGCTTCCGGATTTCTGCAACGGCACCGGGATGAGCGTCCGCAAACCCAGCCATGGGAACGCAACTAGTCTGCAGCGGTCTGTCTCATTGATGCCAACTGGTTGACAGCCTGATTCGATGCCAGTTTCACCGGGCCCTGCCACGAGAATGCACCCGTTGATCGTCATCAACGGTGTTTCGGCCAGCGCATTCAATGTGCTAGACCGGGCGACACTGAAACCGCGATTATACGGCACCCAAAGAAGTACGGTTTCGGGCGGCGTGGCGCACCGAATCGATGGCAAAGCAGGATGCGGGTTGCGTATGCCAAGTACTTGCCAGGCTGCAAATGTGCGCCCCCGTCCGTCGGCCGAACTATGTTTTGGCTGACAGTTGCTCTGCCTGGCTTGCACTCATGCTGAACTTGTCCAAACGACGGGAACAGGCATCGCGGTCGACGTTGCTAGGGCGTAGCACGGCCGCTGGCCATAGCATTTCATGTACAAGTCAGGCTCGCCAACAGCGCGCTGTTCGGGTCACCAAGCCGTCAGTCAACTAGTCACCGCCCCTCTCCCTTTCGCTGTCTATGGCGCTTCCAGGTCACTCGTGTCGCATCCAGTCTGTCACCGGTGACATTTGCGTGGGCCGGGACCGTTCGGAGCGGCATTGGATGGGAGCTGAGGTTGTACACCCGTGGTTTTGTGACAGCCCTGTTGGCCACGACTTGTTTCAGCACCCAAAACCACGAGGGTGCCGTTCCCCCACGCTTGCTGGGGCTGCAGCGCGCTTTGGGGGAAGACGTTGAATGGCTCGCTTGATGCGCTACTGCAGGTGGACCGAAAGGGAGATGCGACGCACAATGAAATGAGCCTGACATTTGGCGCTGGCCGGTGCCACGCCGGCGACCGTACGGAGATAGAGAGGAGTGGGTTGTGCGAATTGAGGACTCGAGGAGGAGAGATGGGTCATGGATCCCGTCACTTGACCGTGCCAACCCAATGGAGCTCGCGTTGTGACTGTCGCTTGACGACTTGGCGACCGAGATGCACCGAAATGAGTCCCGGGATGCTGTGTCAGTCACCGACAGTCGACCATGGCCCTGCAGCACCGAAACTGTCATTTTGTCATTTTCAGCCGGCGACGCTGGAGCCGCCGCTGAGCACCCATGTATCAGGCAAGCCCGCCCGGGCAACATGAACACCGTTCCACGGCCATGGCGGAACGGACAGGAGCGGCTCCCGCTCGTCGCGAGATATTGAGGCGCCCATGACTCCGTCACGCCCGCTTCGTCGGTGACGCATACGGATACAGAGATGGCGAAGGTATGGATGGCCCCCCCCCCCCCCCCCCCCCNCAAGTACCCTGGAAAGCCCAAGTACCCTGGAAGGGAAATCCCAAGTACCCTAGAAAGCCTAAGTACCCCAGAAAGGGCTTTTACAACCTAGCGCCTAGGCTATAAGCAACTAGTATAGGGTTATAAAGCGCTTTTAGGGGAGCCTAGCGTACTAAGCCTTATAGCTATAGCGCTTATAATAGTAAAGAAAACTACTATAAAGGTTTATAAAACTAGTAGTTAGAAAGTAAAGCAGTCCAGATGTGTCCTGTGTTCTGTTGGACTCTGTCTTTCCCTCTCACACACGCTCCATCAGACTTGGTACCGCTAGGATTTGAGCAAGCAACCTTTCGATGGTGTCCACTGGCACATGCGGGCTTGTCCCCCCAACTTACCCCCAACTTTGTGGTGCGAAAGTTGTTGAGATGGTGCCGCTGAAACTCAAAAATGTCCCCAGCTGGCAGCTCCAAGCGGGACTGGCTGGATTGGATCCGGGTCTTCATGCCCGCATGTTCTGCGGAAGTACTCTGTAGTTGTCGCACCGAAATAGCACTCGGGAACAGCGAGCAGCAAGCGAGGTTTGGGCTTGGCGAATGGAAGAGCAGCCGCGTCCCAGTGGCTTGTCTACGCCGTTGTAGGGACAGTCACTTGAGGGTCGAGACGCGTGTTACTATCTACTGTTGTTGCAGTGCATACCACACGATCCAGGCCCCTTATCGGGTGACAATGAGTGTTCCCGATAAGGCGGTGGGTTTCCTAGGGCGGGACACCACGACTTTAGCGTCAGTTGTCTCTATTCAACGTTTGCCGAAGTAGACATATGCCTCGTTGTTTGGGCAGAAGGACCGCAGCTGGCTGGCTGGCTGGCCGGCAAGCCTCATATCCGTACTCCGCATTGAGCCGGGATACTGAAAAGGCTTCGAAACGCCACGTTGACCCAATAGAAGGGTGCGTCTTGGCCGTCAACATCGCGACCAGCCTCTTCCTCCGTCGTTCCTCCCCAGCCCAGCCCAGAGGAGGGCGCGAGAGAAAGAGAGAAAGGCATGGCCCGTCCCCGCTCGAGCCTCTTCTCTTCTGTCTGAGTGGCTGGCCCTTCGATGCTTGACAACGACGATGGCTTTCCCGCCAAGGCAAGTGGCGGTGAGCTAAAGGCCCCCGAAGCCCTAGAAAAGGAAAAGTAGGCTTGCATTTGAGTGCCCGCCCTCTCACGGCTGCTGGACAACAACAGCAGCAGGTTAAAGGGGCTGGGGGATCTCGCTTACATGCCTGGTGCAGCTTCCAGCTGGAGACAAACAGTTGGTAGGAGCTACAGCCCACAAGGCTTGCAGCTTCTGACATTACAGCCTACCCCGGCCTGATGATTCCTGGGGAAGCTCGTACGACTGCCTTCTGCTTTCGAACCTGCCCCATGCATACGGAGGGTTTCGCTGCAGCTTTCCGCGCTGCAGGGCTTTTGACTGTGCTTCTTGAACTTGTCACTGTTCTACTACAGCCGGGCAGTTGCGTCGAGACTCGAGGAGGTACCTCCACTGTCTCCGATAACAACACGGGGGTCTTATCACCCCTCCGTGCTCACCAGTCAACACATCCATCACGATATTGGCTGGCTACCAACGAAAATAAGAATAGGGGAAGTCTGGGGTTCGCGGGGTACAAAGATATTGGCTTACGCTCACGATGGGCTCTTTTGTCCCGACCGAAATCATACACACTCACACACACAGAACTCTATTTGCAGGGTGGGAAGGAGCAAGCCATTCTCGCTTGGGCTCTCTGTTCCGTCCATACCGAAGCGGCATCTCGTCGAGGATCAGGACAATAAATCCCTCACGCGGCGGGCTGGCCTGGGCCGGCATGCACCATGATGGATGATGGCAAAGATGACAGCGGTGGTGGTTGGTAGTGGTGTGGCCTAGGCTCATGCTCCTCTTTTGCACCTCGCCAATCATTCTTTTGTATCTTTCACCCGCACTCTCCCCCCTCCTTTCACTATACGGATACTGGATACATCTCGTACGCTTTCCCTTCACATCGCATCTGCCGCCGTAGCTTTGCGGCTCAATAATTTGGTTGGTTGATCCCTGTGCCGCCGACACAATACGCGGACCGCGGGATCAGAGCTCTCCTGCAAGATGTTGTCAGACTTCCTTTTCTCCCGGAAACTCGTTGTCATAAGCATATCCCATCTGCATGATGAAGGGGAGGCTTGCCGTCCAACCACCTCTGCTCTTGGGTCGGGTTGAAGAGAGTTTCGATGGCGAGCGGTACCCAGGAGACATTTCTCGCAGATGGGACCTTATCTCTTTGTGGCGAAACGAAAGGGAAGATTTGCCCTGATCTTCTCTTCTGGAACGTTTCTCCCGCCTTGCCCGAGTCGGAGACGTCTGCATCGCCTAGTCTCGGGGAAGCTTATCTCGCTTGACCTTTATGGGCCCCAACTGACGGCCTGAGTCATCGGCGAAAAAAACACCCTTTTAACCACAAACTTACTAGCAGTTACTGTCTGCTGTAACACCTTGATAAATACCATGATGCCTCGCGTTCAAGTGAGCCAAGGTAGGAATAACCTCTATGGTTAACATAGGGGGTTATATAATGCGGTTTGATTAGCTGTTAGATAGCTTAAGGATTCCTTATCTAATAATATACTAAATTACCCATAGAATTAAGATAGCATTTCCTAAAGACCTCTAAATTACTACCCTACGTAAAACCTACACCCTTGATTTTAATTAAGTTAGCCTGCCTAACTTTAGATAGCACTTTAACTAATTGCAACTACGAAACAAACTTAAGGAGCGATACAGGCTCTACCTTGCCCTTGTTTTTGTCGCAAAGTCCTAGCCTGGCCTTGTTGACAAGCAGAAGACTAAGATCTGAAACATTAAGCACGTCTTTAAGCGGATGGCTAACGAGCTGGATAGAGAGGATAATTAGAGGGAGATCTACTACCTCTTTGACCAAACGCATGTTGAGATCCTCAATGAGCTGCGGAAGTTAGTTGCCTTGGCGGAGGCGTGAGACGGGCTGAAGGGGGGGGGGATATGGAAGGTGGCTCAATCAATGTACGCTAGGCCATAAATCACACTTTATTTCACACGGAGGGAAGCTTATCTCGATACTGCTTGCGATTGTAACCTTGCGATTCTCTTGGCCCATTCGGGGCTTCCCATTGAGCGATGGGAGGTGCCAAGCCAAGCGTGTCGAGTTTCTTCTCGACTTTGTTTGTTCTTTTTCTGTCTTCCATCTTACGCACACACACACACACACACACACACACATAGTGCATATTTTCCCCCTTCCAGTTGTCGGGCAGATGGCGCCTACGGGGCGTCACACACAAGTACACTGAGATGACCATTTGACACGTGTGTACGGAGTACCCGTAGTTGTATGATCTACATAGACGCCCTGTTATCACTTCCGCTGAAGTTCGGACGGGCTAAGGTGATGACGGAAGTAGGATCGGCTCAAGGGTGGGGCGTGGACGGGTGCGATGCGGGCGGCGAACTGTGCGCCGGTGGCACAGAATGGGGGGGGGAGTGTTCCGTTTCCCCGGAAGCCTTGTGCATCCTTTTGTGTTGAGAACTTAAGATGCTTCGATCCGAGCGTGAACGGCCGGCCTTCGGCGCTCTGTGGCCTTTCGATGCTGGAGCTGAGGTGGGAGATAGGTAGACAGGTGTCTCAAGCCGATGCGCTCGCGGGCCGGTTGGTCGTGCGCTGTAGCTACGACCTGCAGCCTGCAGCTGCAGCTGCAATTGCAGCCGGAGCGCGTCCGATGGCGGAAGCTACGGGAGTATAGCTTTGAGACGCGGGTTATGAGCTCTCGCGGGTATTGCTGCGCGGCGCGAGATGGAAGTCTTTGTTGCTGCGCTCTCGGTCTCTCGGGCTGTAGAACAGGATGGGCTTGTGGCCGTGTTAGGGTACATAACGGGTGGGAAGTCTGGTGTCCTTTGGTCGTGTGAGAAGCTCGGTCCCCGAGATGAGTGTCTCGCAAATCAAGAGGGGGAGGCTGCCTTGACGGCTGGATGAAGTGCCTCTGGTACTACCATCTACTTATCTGTTTGGGTAATTGGGGTGCGCGGTTCGGGAGCGACGGACATCTGGCGGCCAAAAGACGGTGATCGGAGCGGTGAGCTGGAGCTGGAGTGATACTAAAGGTGCCACCTCGAATCGCTCGAGTAAGGGTTCACGGAATGATCATGGAGTAATGCTCTGTGTATTCTCAGGTAGGTTTCTTCTAGAACGTCGCGGACTGTTCCGCTCCCTGAGTTCGGCCTTCACGTCCACCAAATATAACCTTCTCTGGCTCCCTGAACACTGCTGATCCTGCCAAATTCAGCGAAGCTGGCAACATCACGACTTACTGCAAGTAGAGAAAGGGCTGTTGACAACGTACATGGTGGTCAATGGGGCAAAGCTTGCCCGTGTCTTGCCCGTCGAGATACTTGGGCCTCGAGGAGCCCATCGGCATAGATTGAGGCCGATGGGTCTACCCGACCCATGGACCGATAATGCCGTCTTTCGAGGAGAGTCAGTTGCAGCCAGAAGTGCCACGATACAATGGTGTGATGTATCTAAGACCGCTCTCAATACAGACTTGGGCACCATCCGGACTGGGTTACGCTCAACGCGAAGCCTATGGCTAACCGTACCGTCAGTCTCCAGGGCTCCTGCAGATATCAAGAGCCTTCACCGGGGTGAATTCTACTGCCTTGTGCTTCGATGCCTGCCGTGAGATCGCGGGTGGCTCAACACCCGCCTGGGATCCAAGTCAGAAGGGGGGGCGGGATCAGCGTTCATTCAGTGGAAGAAAGTGTGGACATACACTTCAGCAGTTCACCAAGGGGGGTTCCAAAGGTCTGACGACGAGTGCAATCTCCCATAGAGATCGTCTAAGAAGACGTACTTTCGCCTGTTCTCCTATTTGCCTGCCCCTCCAATAAGGGCCTGTTATCAAAGTTGACTGAAGCCGGAGCGCAGTCAAAGTGCCTCTACTTGCCGTACAGCCGCGGGCAGGATGCCTAGGACGGCTGTTTCTTGGGAGCCGAGGGCGTGTTGAGGTCATGAAAGTCGTACCGTGCAGATGGATGATGGAGTCGTCAGACGTTGGCTTTATCGGCGGGCGTGTAGAATTCGCTCTTCTCTGGGAGACGATGCCTGGGGCCTTGGATGGACTGGCTGGACTGGCGGAAACAATCTCGACCTACCCGGCTGTCAGCGCGTTTATGCAAAGCTTACGATGCCTTTCTGCTATCAGCCGTATGTGTATGGCAGGTAGTTTGGGGAGTCTCGCCGATGGTCCTATGCATTGTACCTGAAATCTCGCAACCCCGTCCAAGTGTTCGAGCCTAGGCTGCGGATTCGAAATGCCTGGTAGAGTTCCCATCTTGGTCACTGGCGCCTGTGCCTGTCCCAGCACGGCGTGGACGCCGGCTATGCCCACTGCGTATCTTGGAGCCAGAGGGGGATGGTGCGCGGAGTTTCGACGGGCCTCGTTGGAAGTTCTCCTTGGTGCGAAGACAGCGTACAGCCAAGTTCGTATGGAGCCCATAGCCTCTCGTCACCGGTTGAAGGGGTACTTGTCTGTGATCGGCACACTGGAGATGGTGGAAGAGAAAGGTCCCAGTGCTACACGGCGAAGGTAGTGAGGAAGTTGGCGAGGTGGTGACTCGAGCGAAGAACACCAAAAGTCGCCTCCCAAGTAGGTCGAACAAGCCTACCAACCAGTTATTCAGGCCGCCTGGGAAAAGAGGTAGTTGCGAGAAACCTGGGAAAGCTCTCCAAAGTGCGACACCCGGTGTGCTATGTCGCACGTTCAAAGTCAGAGGGAAACCCTTTCTTTGAGAGTAAACGACGGCATGAGAAATAGGCGGTAAATCGGAGAGTCGGCAACAAGCGCGAGAGGACAGAAGTTTATGGAGATGGAAACCGGCTTCCAAGGGGAAATGGTTGGCTTTCGTGACCATCTCGGCATCGGATGCAATAGTATTGCGGGGAGTACCGTCGTTGTCTTGGAGGGCCGCCTTCGTTTGAAATCGAGCAGATGTCACCGCGAGCCGAGCTTTTGTTTGCGTTGCTCATGTTTCTCTGGCCGTCGTAGCTCGGTGTCTAGTCAAAAGTATGACTGACAGCGGAAGCTGTCACCAAAAAGGCCATTAGAATTTGGTCGAGCGAGAGCATCGGAAGATGTAAATGGGGCGTAGCGTCAGAATGAGACCGTCGACTCTGCAAAGCTTGGGTGGCTACATTGCCCCTGAATTATGGGGTTCTCCCCTCGGCCTCGAGATATGTTTTACAGATCTTGCATAATTCAGTTGATTTGAACTTCGATATCTGTGTGATAACAAGGATAGATAGTCTTCAGTAGGTCGGTCACCAAGGAACTTGATGCAATGGAAAACGCACTCTCCGTGAGGATCAAGCCCCTTGGACATAGCAGTAGCGTGTACCTTCGAAAATTCGTTTGTGCTCCTTCACGAGTAACTCCAATGGCTCACTCTTGGTTGGGCGAGATGCCGACAACTGTCAGCGCGAGGGGACACTCGTCTTTGACTTCTTTCTTTGCCTGAAAAGCTTCGGTTTCAAGGTGTGAAACCATGAACCTTTTTGCACCTTCCTCCCCTTCACAGCATAGAAAATGGGGATAAACAGATATAAAACACATAATTGTAACTTGGATATACGCAGAACACCTACAATGCCAAGAATAGGGAAGCCAGTCGATGAACCAACGCAGGTCTCCAGGGTCTCTAAAACACTTTTGGGTCGTGTAGGCAGCTCACTGCTTTCTGATACGTCTCAAGCTGCGAGGACTAGTTCTTCATTTGATACTTCGCCTCGATAACCCCTCTCAGTTGGCCTGCCCGCCCGGCACATGCTGATGAGCATGTCTATCTACCCTGATACTTATTTACGCACAGGAAGGAAACTGAAGATGGAGCCGAGGGGCCATTCGAACGAAGCCTATGATTTTCAAAAGCCCAGAATGAGGAAGAAGTCGCCCAACAAGAGGCTCTTACTCAGATTGCCTTTCTGGGGATGTTGTCTTCCACGTGTATATATAGTCAGGGTGTTGTGGCGGTTACGTTTACTAGCAGCCACCGTACGTGAGTGAGATGGGCGTTACGACTTGACCTCGATATCACAATATGCGCATTCATATTGATTGCATCAATCAGTTTGTTTCTTCAAGCAACGTTTACTTCTGTCCCAAAGTCTTCATCCAAGCTGGACAGATTGACTGATATCACTCAACTAGAATGAATAGGTCCTGTCTATTAGGAGCATACATACATATATATAGATACCTACAACAATCAATCACTTAAAATACTGCCTATTAATACATTCAAAAGAAGAACCGGAGATGATTTCCCCTGTGAAACGAGGACTGTGGCCAAAACGACAAAATGAAGAAGGCGTGGGGGAGATGAGTTGCAAAAGTCCGAGGACCGACCGCGGTTCGAACGCGGGGCCTAGAGATAACTGCGCAGCACTGCAATCTCTCGCTCTACCACTGAGCCATCGATCCGACTTAGGTGATTGGTAGACAGCTTAAAATGATGGCCTAAAACTGGGTTCCGAACTGCGCTTTCCCGCTCCTCCACCATCGCCCTTCACCTGTAACTAACCCCAGGTAGAGACAGAGACGAGTCTAATATTTTGATGCTGTCAGGGTGCTCATTGGATTTAGTTAGTTCATAACGTCAAGGGATCAATTGAGTCTGTGGCTTGGGTAAACTTCTAATCTTGACGTAAGCCAATGACCTAGATATTCCAGTGGCTAACTCATAAGTGATAATCATTACCCAACCATTAATTCACATCAAGAAGCTCAGTCTCACCCAGTTCAGCTTCAATAAAATACTGAGGTGGTGAAGTATCCAGACAGCCGCGGGGCACTCGTGTTGTCTACGATGCGAGCACAATACAGTGAGGGGAACATAGAAAGGAAGTCTGTTTTCGAGACTAGGTAGAATGGATTGGGCTATGACCAAGCCGAAGAACAGATGCAAGACCTCTAGTCCATATGGCCTGGTTGACTCACCTCATATCAGCAACTTCACAAGAAGCCCACGATGCTTGTGAAGAGAAAGTCGAGCAAAGACGTCGAAAGCGGGTGCCTCCAGCCGATTGGTACGACCCTGCGGCCGGGTAGCGGCGGCCTCCGGTAGATGGCTAGCGCTGCAGTGCACCCCTGGCACTGGTGCATTCCGCTGCCCGCCTGGGCCCCAGGCGCCTATCGTTGCGGGGGGACCGGCGTCGTCGAACACCGGATCTGGACTGCCAGCTGCCACACGACAGCGGGACCCAGTGATCCACTTGGTCTCCAGGGCGGTTGGAATGAATCCAACATCACACTTCATTCGTCTTCCTTCTCGTTACTCACCCTGCCAACTCTGCCTGCATACCTTCTTCACGTCTCTCATCTAATTGATTCGAACACTGAACCCTCCAATCACCATCACGACACTTCTACTTATAGGACTTCATCCGGGCCTCACGAGAACGCACCTATTCGCCTAGTGAACCGGCCGGTTGACCAACTAACTACCCCTCCCCCGCTCATCCTTCGACTCCCTCACCTTCGTCTTCACGACCACCTCCGTTCTAGCCCAAGATGACGACGAGATACAGAGTAGAGTGTAATCAAACATGCCACTAGTTGAACGAATGAGATGAACCGGACAGCTAACACCCGTTCAGACGCTCTCAAGACCCACAGACGGGACCAGTTCATAGGTACGACAATATCATCATCACTTCATCTTGTCAGCAGTCACTCTCGACGAGGGCCATGGGGCTTGGAATCGGCACCATAAGCACATAAGCCCATAAGGTTTCATAGTAGACGAAGTCGAAAGATTTGGTCGCTGCCATGATTCTCTCACAGCACCGTCGACCGCCGTTCCCGCTTCCGTTCCCATTCTCACTTTCGCTCTCATTCTCATACGTTTTCCACTCACTCACGCCCCTTTGCAGAATGGATCAAGGGCCTTCTCGCCGTCCCCTTCGTTCTATACTCTCAGCCCACCGGAGTTTTCGACACGAGAGCGACGAGCATCGCCCACATGGCCGAGGAATCACACCGGCGCTATGCCGAGATCTTCCGCGATGTCGAGCACATGATTGACGACCACAGTAAGTCTTTTGACGCTCACCCTCATCCTCAATATCTTCTCCCATCATCTTCACACACACACACACACACACACGCGCGCGCGCGCGCCTTGCTCACAAAAGACACAGTCACCCGCCAAGCCGAGGCAAACAATCTCCCCTCCAAGCTCAAGATGCTCGTCCCCAGCGCAGGGCCCTTCTTCACCCGTCTGCCCCTCGAGGCCGCCTTCAACCACATGGACACGCGCCGCCTCATCTCATCACGCCGCTACGTCTCGCCGTCCTTCAACGACGTCCGCCTCATTCTCAACGCCGCCCAGATCATGGCCGTCACCGCCGCCCCCGACTCCCCGCTCCAGCTCGCCACCTTTGACGGAGACGTCACCCTCTACGACGATGGCGAAAGCCTGGAGCCCTCAAGTCCGCTGATCCCGCGTCTATTGGGTGCGTAATCGTCGCCTCCTACTACCCTTACTCGCAACCCAATAGACGCGGGATCAG
>PUHP01000004.1:103702-135695 GCA_006783085.1 Colletotrichum shisoi | reverse complement strand
GGGGGGGGGGGGGGGGGGGGGGGGGGGGGTTGGCCTATATGATTACAGTATAAGACACGAGCCGACTGTTTATAAAGACTCAAGTGCGTCTGACAAATTGGTGACCTAGATGTAGGAGTGAAGCAGAGGCTCTGGGACCTGGTCCGGCAACGTTAACAAACCATTCTTGAGCAGATCATGGCCGCTGAGATTAAGTATAGGAAGATTACAAACCCACTTTATCTCCCATAGACGCAGACCAGGGACCTCAGCGTGGAATTTATAGTAACATTTCAGTAGCTTCACGGACCTACAACTCTAGCGCTCTTTCCAGTATCTACAGTCTTGCCTTGGATCATGTATGTATAATCTTGTTGTGATTTGAGCAGTCCCGAAAAAGCCCGGGAATGGTCCATAAACAGGCAGGGCAACTGTATCGACAGTTGGAACACTTTGTTTCCCATAAGCCGGTAGTGTCCTGCACTAAGCAATATCTACTACCAGACAGCCATTCTCCTCTGTGCAGCCACATGTTTTCTCGAAACACGGCCCAAAATTCACATCGTCGACATTAACGCCGAGATGTGGAATCGCCCCAGGGTTCTAGAAGGTCCATTGGGTCCGAAGGGCTCTCTCAAGCCACTCTCCCCTCAGCGGAGCGCCTTCACGCTCGAGATCCCAACGACAACCCTACGTCCTGCTCCGAAGCATATCGAAGGGCGAGAGAACGAAAAGCTTGGAAAAGCCTGTATCGACCCCGTTCCCGCGCTATTCCCTGTGATCGTTCAAGCGCGGCCCTGCAACGCTGTTGTTGAGTGTCGAGTTGGTAGAGACAGTATGTTGCCCTGGATGTGCCCGGGTCTGGCACATCGACCTCGAGCTGACGTGGCCTTGGACTATTTGCACAGGGATTAAATTTCGTTCCTTGATGATGGCTGCTTGTGTGAATTTGTCCGTTTCACAGGCCATGGAAACAAGAAATAGCTGACGATGCGACCCGAGCAGCCGGTCTTGATGCTCTACACTATGCATAAGCAATGGTTTCAGTCTGCGAATCAGAGAGAACCGCATCCAGCACTGCATAGCAACTGTTTTTCTCTGTCACTCGGCGAAACTCACTGACATCTTCCGCCATGATGAAATGTAATGATGCTTTGAAGTAGATCGCTGGTGGATGGGGTTCTCTCAACGAGAACTTGACGTGAATCCTCCTCGGGGACCTCATTTTTGCCCCTTTTCAGCCATCCCTCCGTATGATTGCGAAATCGCATCGGGCCATTACGTTCTCGTCTAGTCTTGATCCCTTGTCTCACATGGGGTCCATCGCCGGCAAGCTCATCCCCGAATAGCACGGCGTGTACCCTTTCGGAATCTCTGTCTACTCCCCGCCCGGCCGCATCTCCTTCGTCACCACAGCCGACGATACCACCCAGGCCGACTTCCGTCCCAGGGAGACCACCCTCCCCAACAATCTAGGCGACTCCAACGACCGGTGGTCCCTCGCCGCGCAGCACAGCCTGGGCGTCGGCGGCACGTACCGTTTCCCCAACGTTACCTGCGACCGCGGCCCGGCCGGGAAGGGCAAGGGCAAAGGGGACAAGTCCAAGGACTGGCGGCTCCCAGAGCGCTGCGAACGGCGCGCCGTCCGGCGTGTCGACGGTGAGCATGACGACGGCAAAGCTGCCCAGCGACGTCGGCGGGAAATTGGTCAACACGTCCGAGGTTGCCGAGGACTGCAGCAAGCAAGCACGTTCTCGTCACGGACTTTGGCGGTACGGTACGCCCCAGAGGGCGTGGCCCTGCCGTCTGCCCCAGGCGGACGTGTTTGTCTAGACGGTCAAGCTGCAGATGGCACTGTGTCGTGGGGAGGACTGCTGGTTCCGGCGACCAAGATGTTCAGAGCAGCTCCGATGGTCCAGTTCTCCAGTAACTTGTCGCTCGCTCATGGGACATCTTCAATTGTGAACATTGACATACCTACGACACTTCGCACGATGGCTTTAGCTACCATTACAGATACCCGACCCCCATCACGCTCATGGATGGTTGCATACATGACATGGCCCGGGGGCATGTCCCGCACGAAACGAGCGTGGAAGGGTAGCTAGTTGAGAGCACTTCAAACCGTAACAAGTTCTCATTCCAACTACACGTTGTACCAAGGCCGTAACACGGACGTACCTAGGTTGACCGTTCATCGGAGCATTACCTTTGACGGCGGAAAGAGACGCATCAAGTGTACGTACGCATGGGCAAAATGGACGCTCGCAGTGAAAACGAGAGAAATATGCGCCGACGACAGATGCCCTCGTTTCCACCCTCGTTTCCACCCCAGGAACCACCCCCTGAATCACTGCGAAACTCACACGAGGGGGAGGTGACTTGAAGTAGGCGCCGCGAAGCTTGCCCTCGCCGAGTCCATGCGATCTCGTAGATACAAGACGGCTCCGGCCAGCGGCCATACCGCGAATCTACCAGTGGTCCCGGCCCGAAGCGGATGCCAGAACAATATCAAAGCGACATGTATGTATTTCAACTGTTAAGAAGCATAGGACATTAAGTTCAGACGACAGCTGTGTTTTGCGATATCACAACCGTTACCTAGCCAAGACCTCCCTAATCACATGCCTCCCAGTTCCTAATGCCAACGATAACATTGCTACAAGAAGAATTTCAATGCCCAACCAACATCGATTTTTTGTAGAAGCACTCGAGTCCAAGCATCAGGATGAATCTCGCTTGGCCTCCTAGTACTCAGAAGAGGACCCGAAAGGGAAGAGACGCAAATCGGCTGTCACGTCGGTAGCCTGGGAACCCGGCCTCGATGAGTCGTGCCGAGCCGGATCGGGGGGGGGCGCAACCCACATCCGCTCCGCCCCGGCCGGCGCGGGCGACGCGGACGAGACACACGGAGGTGACAAAAGGCACCGGATCTACTGCCTGAGCTCGGCAACGCCACGGCCTCGAGCCCGTCCACTCTAAGAGCAAGGCAAGAGGCGCTACCGCACTACAGATCCACAAGCATCGCGATCGCCAGAAGTCCGCGCTCAGCGCCTGAGATCGCGTTCCTGTCGAGGCGCGTTGCTCCAACACGATACTTAGAACCAACCACAACCCCAAACAAAGAAAGGAGAAAAAGGGGGACCAAAAAAAAAAGGAAGAAAAAAAAGAACCCCCTCTTACAACAAGCCAGCCTGAAACCACGCGGCGCCATCTCGAGGGCTGGCGCGCCAAACCGGAGCAACATACATGGCCGCAAGCCGTCTCCCAACGGTTTTCTTTGTTCTCCAACGCCGCCAGTCCTTCAGCTTGGGGGACGGAGGAAGGGGGATAAAAGTTGGAAACTAGAACGAAAGGCCCGCCCCGAGACTTTTGTCTCTCACACGATGCGAAACCAACCAACAACGGTGGGCGAGGAGCGAGACAGAACCAACGCGGTCCCAATCCTAGACCTCCTGCTTCCCACCCCGGTGTTTAACGCGTCGGGCGTCAATATATTAGGACGACGAAGACAGTAACGAGGGCGCTCGTTTTCCCGCCGTCATTAGGGGGGGGGACTCGCATGACCTGTGGCTGACTCGTGGCGGCGGACCGGTCGAGAACCTGCAGGCCACGAACGAGAACACCGCCGGGTTGCCCGCGGGCGAGCGAGATGAATCGCCCCGGGCGATGCTCCGGAATCCATACCCTCCCCGCGATCTCTCGCCATCCCGGCGGGCAGACAGACTACTCTGTAAAGCGATGCCCTTCTCAACCGCCCCCCTTCCCAGGACTAATCCAGACGAGGCAGCGCCCTCGACGGCTTTGTTGTCGACAAGGCGTTTGACGGCATCCGGTTCGCTCGGGGAACAACACTTGACCATCCCCTCGACGACGCGGGGCAACCAAGTGCCATGAAAAGCCCACATCTCTAAACTTTACTGGACTCCTTTGCCGCCGCCGCCGCCATATCTCACACCTTGCACGCTGTATCGCGGTGATACCATCGAGGGCTCGAGCCCCCCCGCCCCCTCCCCCTTCCATCCTGAAAACCGGATGGACTGGTAGCAACAGTGGTAGTCGATCCGCGCGGTCTTTCGTCCCTTCCCCCCTCTCCCGTCGAGGATACCCTGGCTTGTCAGTGTCGTCCCATCACCCGACCCGACATGTGACACGGATGTTCCACGGATGTTCGTCGAGTCAAGTAGGCCCATCAGCCGGCCAGCCGCGGCGCCTGGCGTGTCCGCGCGAGTCTCCGAGCGCCCGTCCGTCCGCCACCAACCACCTGCCACCCTATCGTTCGTTCCTGAGAGGCAGGTCAAAGCAGCCATGAGACGCGGGGGGGGGGTTTGTTTTTTTCTTAGGCAGGGAAAAGCAATTTACACACACACACACACACACACACACACACACACATACACACCGCACTACCGTGGAAAACTCTGCCACGGTGGTTATGAACCATTGGCATCGGGGCACGACGCGGATGGGAAGAATGGTGTGGACGGAGGCCCGGGCAATGATGGTGGTGGTGGTGGTGGCGGCGGCGGCGGCGGCGGCGCATGTTTGTTTCTGCGCTCTCGGCGGCGGCCGTAGCTCCACCGACAGCAATGTTTGCTGCTGCAGCTGAGCATGCCGAACATTGAAAAGCAGCAGTGAGACGCATGCGATGCCCTCTCACGGAGTCATGGACTCCACCGACATACCCATCCATGCGGGCGTGCGCGCGAGTGTGCCCTCACCGTGTGCCGATGGTGTCCACGAATATTCCGCGACGGCTCTAGGATCCCTACCGTGATCGTCGAGTTAGACTACAACGGGTGTTAGTCCAGCAAACCCCACCCCCCCCCTCCAAGAGAACGTCATGACAGTCATGCCTCCCCTCCCCCCCCCAAATAGAAGGGAACGCCTTCGTGGGCAGTACGCGAAGGTGAAGATCGACGGAAGTAGGAAGGCGGACATGACGGTATCCGAATTTTGATATTCGGCGGTGAGGACCGATTCGGGGATAAGCGTAACCGATGATGCTCTCTCGTCTCTCGTCTCTCGTTTCTCGTCTCTCTTATGAGGCAGGGGATCGGTAGTAGCGTCGCAGCGTAATGTCCCTTTCTCGCATGACGATGGCCCCCCATCTCAAGCTGGCAGAGCCCCATCCGGATCTTCAACTAGAGACCGAAGATCCCAATTTGGACCCAGGAACAATGCCACCAGAGGGCACGCCGCTAGAAGCCCAATTGCCCTAATCCCCCCCCTCACCCCCCAAAGGTTTTAGGCACGCAGCGTCCATCAGCGCGGTCGGGTTCAGGGTCCTTGGAGACATCTCTGTAGATAGAATCTCGGGGAATAAGTCATGAGGAAGTTCATTATGGGCCGATGACTGGGTCCAGAGATACCGCACACTAGTGTTGTCACCAAGTCTCGATACGCTCGCTCGCCCAGAGCACCCCGTGGTGCGTGATTCTCTTGGTCATCCTTACTAAGGCCCCGATCAACGTGAGCTTGTGGCGACGACACGCGTGAGGTATCACGCAGCAGTGCAGTCAATGCGTGCTGTTGGTACTGGGTGCTGGCTGGGTGCTGCTATGCAAAGACAGCCCGCAGTTTCCCCCCTAAGCCCCGGGCACAAAACCCCAAGAGATGCCGATGAACCCCGGACGCCCGGAGAGGCAGCCGGTTTGCCAGGGGGCGCAAGGCCCGCTTGAGCCCTGACTCGACCTGTCACTTGTCGTCCCGAGCGGCATGTGTCGACGCTCGACAAGAAATAGATTCCAAGCGTCGTCTACAGAGTAGAGGGAACCCATCCATCGAGAGGGGGGGCGGGCTCCATTCACCCATCCACCCATCCACCCATCCACCCACACGCTCGAGATTCAGAAACACCCAGCTTGTGTTTCTTCCCTTTTCCAACCGCATAAGCCTGGATGCGCATGTTGCCTTGCATTTGCATGAGTGTGCAATCACTCTCCCGCATGTTTGCTAAAGCCTTTTGCAACCTGCGAGCTTAGCCAGCCCTAACACAACCAGAAAGGGGGGCGCGAGGGGGGAGAACTGATCTCTCACTCACAGCTTCTGCCCCCCACCCCCCCCGTACCACTGCAATGCAGGTTTGAGGATTGTGACCGATGCGCCCCTTTGCCGTCCATCACTCGGCATGATGCAGTCAGTCATGTCGCTCTCGTTCTCCTTCAACTCGACGATCCAGACCGCATGTTTCAGGAAAGCCATCGCTTCTTGGGACGCTGTCGCCGCAAAGTGACGACGGCACAGTCAAGTATTCCCATGTTTGATACCCGAGCTCTCGCGTTTGGCCCGGAAGATGGATGATGGGTTGCGAGCTGCAAGTTGTGAGGGGTAGTAACTGCTTCTGGAACCACCCACCTCCAGTAGCTTTGGGCCGCATCTCCGTCTCGTTGCAATTCCAACGGTGACTGATTAGCGCGTCCAAAATATCGATTTTCCGAGCAGCCAACCAGGCAAATTTCGGTGTTCGTACTCGGCGGACGTACAGATACAGATAGGGTAATGCGTAATCCCTCTCACTTTGCGATACTGAAGACGGAAATGGGCTTGGCGTTAGTCCAGCGTTCGCTCTACGCTGCGGGTTTCCCACCATCTGGGAACCCATCTATGATTGCCAGAAGCTTCCCCGCCGCCGTGTCGAGGCATTCTCTGCACGTCGTTGCCCATTCAGGTGGATGTGTTGACGTATTGGTTGTCGGCCGTCTTCCCTGATCCATTCCCAAAGACCCGAGCATGAGATTGTGAGCCTTTGAGAACGGTGAGAAGCTTTGGGACTAATGACCGCTGACCGCGGAGGCGTCACCGGTTTAGTGAGACAACCGGACGCGCTAGCTTTGACTGAGACTGGATCCCGTCGTTTTCCTATTGCCTCGACTCGCTCATGCGGTTCCTGTCCGTCCTCGTCCGATTCCCGCGACGAGATGGTCCAACTGGTTTGTTACCCAGAAGCCCCGGCCGACAAAGGCTCTGAGGTTGGGATGTGTGACGCTTCAATTTCCCATTCCCCACGCCAATCACTTCTAGAAGGTTGAGAAGGCCTAGCGAACACCGGTAGTTGGAGCCAGGGAAATGAAATTATCTCCCCTTCGCGGACCCCACGGAAGATGGAAGCCCTTCTGGCTCAGGTATTTGGGGCCTATCGCGCTTGGCTACGAACCGTTGACGGGCCATCGGCGGGACGAACGGGAGGCCTGTCGCGGAACCCTGGCTTGGTCTGCTCCCACGGCGCCATCCTGACCGTCGTGAATGGGTCGTGCCGATGGCGAGCTCCGACATGTCAGATTCGTGAGTATCTAAAATCATCGACGGAGCAACTCTGACACTCAAAACCCCACCGTGCCGAGTTACCACATGTCAACAGTGAGTGGATTGAGGCTGCCACGAGGCTGCCATGAGGCAAAGAGCTTTCGTGGAAGCATCTGCCGAGATTTGAGTTGACGTTTGGGAAGTGGTTCGATGGATAGAAGTATGGATCTGTGCCGAGCAAATGGCCGAAGTTTCTGAGCGTCAAGATGCCTCCGTGACTCCGTTGATGGGTCTACCGGCACGTCCTCCAACACGCTGGCGTTGAGACGACTTCGGCTCGACTGCCGCATCTTGTCGATTTAGAATATAGGCCTGTCGGGGGGAGGGGCCGATATCAGCCAGAGCCCTCGTCTCCGGGGGTCTGACACTCGGGTGATGAAGCGCCATTCCTTCCAGAAGAATGGAAGGATGCAACCACGGCCACAACTCCAGTCTCAATGGTGTTCCAAGGTCTTTGCTTCATGCTCCCCCTCCCTCCATCTGCTTCACGTTTCCCATTGTTTCCAAAGAAAATTGGCACAAGGCGGATGCGTCGTGACAGCACCAGGTCCCCGAAACAGGCAGGTCGCTCGTACCCAAAGCTATGCGGGAATGGGATGGGATGCTTCGTGATGGAGTATGCGGGCCCTGAAACCTTCTCGAAGGCCTTGAGACTCTGGGAGGCCCATGAGCTAACGACCGCGGGAATGCCCATTGGTCGCGGCGATGGAAGCCCTTGCACTGATGGGCGTGACGGGGGCACCGCTGACGAGAGATGTTGAATCCCCCCCACCTGGAAGCCTCAGAATGATAGCTCTCAATATTAACCTACGTCCAGCGAGGGCATTGGCCGATCCGTACAAGTCCTCCCCGCTCTCTTCAACGCACTGTACCCACGGTTGGAGAGAATAGGGCGATGACACGGAAAGCGAGACACGAGGCTTCTCTCGGTCCCTGTTTGGGCCAGGCTGCCGAGTTTTCTGGTTCAGATTCGATGCATAAATCCGGCCATAAAGACCCCCCCCCCCCTGTAAGCTACTACTGAGCAGCGTACGGATGCCTCCTGGGCAAACGACGGTGCCGTGCCCCAACCCGGACCGCCATATAGACGTTGGTGACGCTTCGTGTTTGTTGTGTTTTGCCGTTGGCCGGAAGGCAGGCCTGGCGTCGAGTCCCGGGTTACTTACTGACTGGTTGGCCAACACTGGGACTTACTTTGATCCCCGGAGGATTTCCACGCCAAGTTGAGCCCGATGCAACGCCGCGTCCGTAACCGGACCACTAGCCCCAGCAGTTATCTTTGGTTCGGCCTTCTCAAGACTGACAGGCTGGTTGGCGATAGGCTATAGCGATGTTCATTGACTTCTCGGGCAGTCGGGGATCCTCGGGTCAGGCTAAATGGCGGGCCCCAGGCTCCAGAGGATCCCGGGCCCGTTGGAGGTCCCTTTGATGATCTTCCAGACTCATGCCCGGTTGCGGCGAAGACCCTTGTAGCCGAGAAGAAGAGATGGGGTCGTCGACTCGTCCGCCGCTTTGCTTAAATTTGAGACACGCCTCTGCTGCTGGACTTGCCAAAAATCCGGGGCAGCATGACCGGCGCAAGATCCGCTTTTGGTCCTAGTCGCCGTCGACTGTCTGGAGCGCATTGGCTGGGCCGGGACCCCGCGGCTTTCTTATCCGGGCCGTCCAAAGTACCTTGCCCGTTTTACTGCCAGGGTCCCAAGTCCATTGGAGGCAAGTTGGAGTCTTGGAGAAGGGAGCTTCCTTGGGAGACAAGAAGGGCCCGCGGGTACAACTGGGAACTTCATGAGCATCAAACGATGGATCGCCGGGGTCTCCTCGACAAGCCAGCAGGTAGCTGTAGATCTTGCAAGCTTTCGTCCTTGGGCGTCGACATTGCGCCATCTGAGGCCTTTAATGGCTCTCCGCGGGGGTTTCTAGTGAAGCGGCGGTCGTAGGTTTCCAGCGGATGGCAATGGTCGGCTGGGGATCGCCCACAGGCCGTTAGCTATCCTTCTGGCGGGTTGGCGCGTCGTTGATGGTCGCTGATGCTTGCATCGCCTACGACGTACATCACACACTCACACACTCACATTTGCACACGGTCTGTAAAGGCAGAAATCAGCAAGGATGCCCACAGCGATGTTCGCTCAAGTTGGGGGCGACCGATGGATGGAAAAATTTGCAGCTGGAGGCCGGTATGAGAAATGCACCCCCTCAACTGGTCGGGGGTCGTTGCGAGAGCTGTGCTGTTTTGGGCTTAATGCGTTCCGGTGTATTGGATCGTGGCACTGTTTGTTGCCTCTGATCCATCAACCAGGAACGGCAAAACCACTCCAACGGTGTGGCGAGCGTATTCTTGAGCCAGGCACTTGGCTCTTGCCGTGGCCTCCGCCGAGATAGCACCTGGTCGGACAGCCTGGGACCCCGACCGCTTGACAGACCGGGCCCGCTCTGCTGGTCTGGTCCTGAAAAGGTTGACCAGCATGTGGCGAGATCCCTGTCAACTTCAGTCGAATTCAAAACCATAAAGGTGACTAGCGGACAAT
Organism: Colletotrichum shisoi; assembly: GCA_006783085.1. NCBI lineage: Eukaryota > Fungi > Ascomycota > Sordariomycetes > Glomerellales > Glomerellaceae > Colletotrichum > Colletotrichum shisoi. The sequence continues at coordinate 125,883 of PUHP01000004.1, read as the reverse complement.
CGTTCTCCATGTCATCCCATGCCGACCTGCAAAAGCCGTGTTCCTATTCGACTGGGAGATCCATAATCCACATGCCGCTTTTCTTCGTAGGGCTCTAGGGAGTTACCAAGCGTTGATGCTCGTAGTGAGGCCCTCGCCAGGGCCGCCACCGTCCATGGTTCGGCGGAGAAAGCATTATGCTCGTGCTTGTTGCGAGGCATTTTGAGCCCTCGATACCGATCTTTCGATGGTTGAATGAGGAGGGGGGTTGGCGTTTGATTCGGCTCACTGGTGGTGTGCAATGACGATTTCAGTCACCATTTCTTCTTAGGCTACGGCTCGAGAAACGGTAATGCCTGTCAGCCCCCAGTCAGCGCTGGCCAACCAGACATCGGAGAAAGTGCGGTTGAATTCGGCCGGCTAAACCCCTTCGTCCCCCCCCCCAAGAAAATGAATAAATAAAGTACAAGAGATGGGATGAGCTGCATTGGCGGAAAAGGCAGAGAAGCACTGGAAAACAGTGGAATTTCTGGCGTACCTGCATGCGATGGTGCAACCGTTCGACGGTTCCTGCATGGGTGGAAGCGGTGGACGGTACTTTGGGAACCACCACAGCATCTCGAAAGCTGCAATATGCAAGGTGCACTGCGTTGTGGCTGGCCAGCTTCGAGGGGGGAGGGGGAGCACAGGTGTACTTCCTCTCCCCCGAGGTACCTTGAGTCCTGGTGGTGCAGCTGTGCTCTATTCGGAGTACGGAGTACGGATATACGTACGCACTATGTCGGTAGGCAGGCAAGCAGATTGTGGAACCGGAAGCATTGGCTCAGTGGAGGTACGTCCCTGGCGAAGGTTGCGTGGTCGCATGAACGGAGGCAAATTGGTGATTGGCCCATCGTCAGGGATTCGACCGGCCATGGAACCCCAGCACAAACTCACCGGAACCTTCCCAGCTCTTGGAACCACCCACCCACCTACTCCGTACTATCGAGCTTGAGGGCGATCAACGTGGCCGAGACGAATCATGATAAGGATAAGCTGCCCCATTGGGAAGCCTACGGCCGGTAGTGCATACGAGTTGTGCAACGCAATGCTCAGCACAGCCCGCTCCAGGCCGACATGCGCCGGATGAGCTGCTGAGAATGTACAATGTCTCCGCCGCAACAGGGACCTGGGCCTTGTGTATGGCTACTACTGCGTAGCATAGGAGTAGCATAGGATGAGAGCTGGACCACCCAGTGCCATAACGACAAGCTGATAAGACCGGAGTCGAGTCGGTCGCCCGCGGTGTGCAAGCCGCGGGATCAAGCCGGTTTGTGCCCGCTTGTGTTGCGGCGGCGCAGCTGTTTGACCCGTTACGCGTGCATGTCCTGTCGGATGGAGCAGCCAGCGAGACTAATGCACGGCCGATGCCATAAATCTGCTGCTGCAATCTTATGCAGAAAGCTCACGTCTCAGCTAGAGGCATTAATGGAAAGGTAGAGACTTAGCTAGCTAGTTAGCTGTTGGGGCGGCTTGGAGCTGAACACTTGTGGTAACCGAATATTCTGATAGAGTTCTTCTTTGAAGCGATTATAGTCGGAGTCGGACTTATCTAGCTTAGCCGGAGTGGTGCGGGGAGGGCACATCCTCCTTGCGACGAGTGTTGACTCCAACAATTGGACCTTTGGGCTGGTGGAGCTGCAAGATTGAAGCTTGAGACGAACATGACGGCAACGAATGGTTCTTGGCTCCGTCTCGAGTGATGTCGACAACAGTCGACAAAGTTTCTTGCCAGTCTGTCGGCCCAGCTTGGCTAGCCGAAAGAGAGACAAAGCCAGACCAGGCCGTTTGAACCTGCGAATGAAGAAGCGGGTTTCCTACAAACGGTTGAACGAATGTATGTAAGTGAAAGGCCGGATTGGTAGAAACCGTCGTGACCTAGTTGGAGGACCAGCCGTTGCGACCAACGCCACGTTTCATCTACACACTACCGGGCAAAACCTGAAGCGGCGCAGCGCCCCGAGTGGCCGATCACTTCTCAAGCAGCCACACGGTATGATGCAAAAGGATTCGAGCTAGCTGGCTTGAGGAAGTTTGCATGCTCTCTTCTCGACGGGACCTGTTGATTGTTATTTTGTTGGTTGGCATTGGTGTTGGTGGTTGAGCTGGCGTTCGTGCTGGAGTTGGTGCTGATGGTTGTCACACTGCCTGTTGGTTCTAGCACACTACTGGCCGTTCGGCAAGCCGGGGAGTGTGGTATTCTTACCCTGTCGTTGGAACCCGATAACCAGTTGCTGGTGCGCAGAGTTTGCATAGCCCCGAAGCAGAGTCGGGTTCAGGACGGATTAGCAGACGATGATGCAGGCGCAAACCGTTCCCGTCGGCTGCCTCTAGCATCCCGGAATTCGAGGCCAGGCCGGTGCCTCTCTGATCTGGACGAGACGGATGTGGAGTTGACGTGTGCCCCGTGGGTTCGGAAGTGTAAGATAAAGTGTGGCATATCCATAGGTGGGCAGCGATCAAGGGTCGAGCATTGACAAGAGTGGCTGGGAAGCCAAGGCATGCTTGAGCGCTGGTAGCCCGTATGCGATCTCTCGGGGCGCTGTCCCTGCGAGCATCGTTTTGATGGAGGTTTAGTTTAGCGCGACCATATGTTGTCGTCCCTTCACAGGCGGAGACGATGTTCGCAGACGTAGCGTCGAAAAGGCAGTATGCCAAGGTCGGTATCGATAAGGCAAGGAATACTTCCATAGTGAAGACGGTGCCTCTGTCCCGAATTCGGTGCCACCTACGCGGAGGATTTCTTGGGGTATTTGGTCCGACCGTCTAGGCGACCATCGTGAGAAGAAAGCGGGGGTGGTGCAAGGGAGCGAAAGGGCAAAAGAGCGAATGAGGGGCTAAAGTGCCTGCCACCGCATGTGTACCTAGGTGTCTTGCGTGCGGACACACATACAATCGTGTTCGTTCAAGTAGGTAGGTACATCGCATCTAGCGGCGCTCCTGGCTTGCATTGTTTCCTGTAAGGTACAGCAATCAATTTTCGTCTCATGGGCGCGCGCGCGTGCGTTTAAAAACCTTCAGATGATGATGGCGGTGGCCAAAGCCAGGCCACATGGACAACGGCACCGGATGGCACAGGGTGAGAACTGAGAAGGAAGGCATGGATGCCCCCAACAGGCTCATGAACATACGGCGAGGTGCTAAGATGTTGCGTCAGGACCAGAGCGACGCGTCTTATTCAGAAACAAGTGCGTACGTAAGGCGGATCCAATGCGTCTAGTGCAAGGCGTGCCATTCGATGCAGTGATGGATGATGGAGGGCCATCTGGATCTAGACGTCAACATGTTTCCTGGGTGAGGGTCTCTCTAGGTCGAGGCACTTTAGCTGAGTACGCCGAATCGGGAGCAACCTTTTGACACCAAGGTACGGACGGCACTGTAGTTGCTTCGCTCGTGCGCAGTAATGGCATCACCGCCCGCATCGGATGCGGATACGGTGAGTCTCGACCCTGGGCAAAAAAGGAAGGGAAGGCCCTTGGAATGGCTCGACAGACGATGGGTGGGCCGGGCCATCGAGAGGATCGGGATTCCAAGCACAGGGAAGCAAGCAGGTGCTCGTTGCACTCTCGACGCAGAGCACAGGAACGGGGACTCGGGAACGCCATTGTTGCAGCCGAGTGTTTGCTTTTTACCCGCGCGAAAACCCCAACGGCAGCCAACGACGGCAGCAGCAGCGACAGCGACAGTGACAGCAACACCCTTGAACATGGGATCCGTTCCTTCCCCCTCATCACCTTTTCCCAAACGACGCAAGAAAGAGAGAGAGAGAGAGAGAGAGATCAGCGCGCTGCACACTGGCTCCTTCCCATCTTGATTGAGACGAGGCCACTGCATCGATGCACCTGCACCCCCACCTGCAGGCGCATCCCACATCCCTGACCGTGTGGTGCTTTCCTCTTATTCTGGCGCAGTCAGTCTGCGAGGAAGCGGCGAGGTTGCGAGGTCTTGCCTGTAGCTTTCAGGTCAACGTTTGAGCATCCTGTGCACCCGTCCATCTATCCATAGATACCTTTGCCTTGCAGTCAATTTTCTCTTCTGCTACCTACCTAAGTAGGTAGGCTGTTGGCCCTCACAACCAACGACATCCATTCCGAAGAGCCACCCTGCCAGTCCGTCCCATCCGCGCTGTCACATCCATGGGCCCATACCCTAATGGGCTGGCTTGACTGGCTTGGACCCTACATCGCATCGACTTCTCCAGATGTAGCATGTAGCCATCGTTCTTCGTTAGTCGTCCGTCCGTTCGACCTCTGCTCGACGGCATGCACGGCGAGCACAACCTCGACTTGAACGCTCGCCGCATGGGCCTCCTCGCGGCTCAGTGGCGACAAACTCTTCTCGCTCCACCTCGCAGCGCAGACGTGTTGCGACCAGCCATTCCTGATGGCTCAGGGGCCTGGAAGATCGGATGCCACTTTCTCGCCGCCCGTGCCGGTGTCAACACCTGCACCAATCTCACTGGCTTCGTTGGTCTGCTTCACCATCATTACACTGCCTGGCCTGTCCCGCCATGATCATCAGCCACGGGCCGCGGGCCACTTGCGAGGCCTGGTTAGCTCCAACCACCATCACAACCTGGGACGCCTGCTTTCCATGTACGCCGTTCAATGCACCGGGATCCTCAGAGGCTCCCGAGTCCCGCCAACGCGCGCCCATGATGCCAGGGGTGTCAGGGTTCATGCTTGGGTGTCACCTTGAACGGGGACGGACAGTCCAAATATGTTGCTAGGTCCATCAAGACAACTCGGATCGAATCGACTCGACTCGCGTTTGGCGGGGTCAAGGTCGGGTGACGCAGTCAGCAATCCAGCGCCCCTTCGCGCCGACTCGAATCAACATGCAGACGCGTAAAAGAATGGGGAAGACTGAGAGGAAGCAGAAACAACGCCCGTTAACGCATCTGCCAACCCAGTAGGGGGTATCGAGGCCAGGCGCGCGCCCGAAAATTCCGTGCTAGTGGCGGCTGCGTCATCGCTAGCCAACACGTTGCGAGGGGGACCACACCCAACAGCTCAAAGCGCGACGCCGGGTCGTTGGTTGGCGAAAAACGAGCGTTATGGGCTGTCAAGCTGGCCATTGAGATGCCAAGCTGCTCTCAATGGTTGCTGAGTGGTGCCTGGCACCTCATAGCAGAGGATTGCCAGAGGTTGTCGTTGCCCTAAGGTGCGAGGGTGCTTGCAGGGGTAAGACTAGGGCGCGCCATCTCAGCCCTCTGAGTGGCCCAGCTCGATCCCCATCCTTTGTGTGTTTCGTGTTCCTGCACAACTGCCCTACCCACCGGACACAGCTGGATCCGCGAGGCCTCGTTGGCGTCTCCGAATACAACGCCAGTATGCATCAACATTATTCGAGCACGCTCACATGCTCGCCGACTCCAAGGAATTAGGTTGTGCTGTGGACCGGGAGGCGACGACCGGTTCGGTAGGCCATACCCCTTCGCATGCCGTTGGCATCGGATGCCACCCGAGGAATCCAAGGGCCTGCATGAGAAAACGGTGGCCGTCGAGGGGAGTGAGAGACATGACGCATTACTGGATGACGGGGACAAGTGGGTGTGTAGCCTTTGCCAGGGCAATTTTTTCCACACTCGGACGAATAAGAAATCTGGACGTTGAGTTGAGGGCTTTTATTCTTAGAAAGCCGGGTCTGCAATAAAACCGCCATTTATATGAGTACGATGTATATGCCTGACGACATCGGATGGACGGGCCACACACGGCCTCGCCATCACTGGAGCACAGTTTCCTTAACTTGATACCAACTTACAAGCTTCTCTGCTGCTCCGGCTTGAAGACAACTCTCCGCTGGCCACCCTGGCCACCGATATCAATGCTACTTGGGCAGTCCACCATCTGCCGTAATGCTCCACCCTTTCGAGCTTCTCGGGGCTACGAATTCGCACAACGCAGCGTAGCTCAGCTCAGCTCAGCTCAGCCGCCGTGAGGTATAACGGTGGGATGCGAATGTGCCTACGGCGGCAAATATCGATGGGTGCTTCAGGAGGAGTCGCAGTTGGTGGCTCGCTCGCCATGGCAACAAGCCGGTCGTTTTCTCGGTTGCCGCTGATACAAGTGTGGCCATCACCATCACCATCAATCACAATTGTTGCCGCTGCTGCAACCACAGCTAAACTCAAGTGATCAGCACAGCCGGCGGCGCAACGCCGTTCATTATTCGCCGGTTTGGTGTCTTGCATCCGCGCCTCGACCGAGGTTTGCTGCTGTGTGTGCTGGTGTGCTAGCACGGCGAGCGATACGACGGGTGTGCAGCACAAGTGTGGTGGGCCTGCATGTGTGACTGTCGACATAAGGCAAGGCGAGTCCAGCGAATGATGGTGGCTAAGAATGTGGTCGGACGCGCGCCAGGCTGGGCTGAATTGGCGAGTGCCAATCGAGGAAATCATTTGTGCTAGTTGTGGACGATTGCTTGTCTTATCGACGCTACACCTATCCACACACGCCTTGGGTTCCTGTCCTATCAGCAGACAGCCTCGGGCCAATGCAGGTTTTCTGAGTTACTCACTGATCAACGAGACCCCGTCGGAACTGTCTCATTATTCGTATATGCCATCTGTTGGTGGCAGCCCGAGAAAACCTTCCCGTATCTTCCACTCCCTACTTGCGCTACCCAGTAGAGTCCGGGAAGAAGTACTTCCACTACATGAATACCTGTTCTCTTTTCAGACGACGCGACATGGGCAGATAAGTGCCACCACCACCGCCAAAGAAAGTGATCGATCCATTCCGAGGCAGTGGCCCCTGTACTTCGTCCGACGCTCATGCACACAAAAGTCGACGATATGCAATAGTAGTTGATAGTGCTGCTCTGTGCTGGCGTCTGGGCAGCGACGCGACGCCCGTTCGTCGCCGCCGTCAACGCCATCTGCTGGCGCCGGTCCCGTCGTTGCAGGTGTCTGAGAGCAACATGAGGCTTGGAAGGGAATTTACACACGATAGGGAAACGATAGAGACAGATGCCGGCCATGATACGAGGCTAAGAAGGTCGGCATTGTTCTTTCTGCAGGAAATATAGCTAGCTTCTTCTCCCAAACGCGACGGGGGAGGCACATAGTGTCGAGACTCGAGACTGGCGCAGTCCTGCAAGATGTCGTATGTGTGCGTCTGTTGGTCTGCTCGCTGTCAGGCGATGCAGCAGCCAGCTTTTCCAGAGCCTGAGAGTACAGAGTTACCCGCCTGGTGACATACTGGCTGGCGTACCGGGATACGTAGCCACCAGCTTCAGATGGGCGGAGGGCAAGAGAATAATTGTAGACGGACACTTGGGGAACGTGGGTGGACGACGTCAAGACTCAGGATCCCGAGCAGAGGGCAGAGGGAGGGACCTGGGCACGCACAGGGACCAGTCACCTGTCATGTACCCTTCAGGATGCGGTACGTCCGGACAAGGTGGGATGAGTGGCCAGTCCCGCTTCGTATCCACTGTCGTCTGGACTGTTCCGTTTTGTCGCTCTCAGCGCAGATGAGCAGACGAGTGGGAAAGGACGAAAAGACTCGGGGTGGAAGAAGACGGTACGGGGAGAACATCTGGCCCGTACCTGCGTTGCCCTTCCAGATTTAGAACTGACTTGGTGGCTGCGCCCTCTTTTTCATCTCAGCCCACCCTTCCACCCTTCCACCCCATAAACCACAAACACGCACACACACACACACACCTCCCGAGATCGCACATTTCACATACCTCACCGTTCAAACTCTCGACGAATGGTACGGTGGATGCCATAGCACGAGAGCCCACCATTATCATCCATCTGGCGTTTCCGCTTGTTCCCAGAACCAGAAAAAAGCAACGCAGAGGCAGTTAGTTGTACGAACACAGAGGCAAAAACTGCACTCCTTGGCTCCGTCCGGAAACAGGGATCCGTTCCACGCACCGTCTCGTCTGCCTTGGTGTACCTGTTCCTGTTCCTGGCCTGCCGCCGCCGTCTTCTATCCACCTACTATCTAGCATCTACAAGTATACTATGTACATCGTGAGTGAAGGTGTCCCACTCACACTCCCATCCCCTCCGAACCCACACGCTAGGAAGGGAAGACCATCCCAGTGACCGAGAGGGGATACGTACCTCCCGACGGGGACCCGGTACGTACTGACATACCCTAGTCGGGTGTGTACGTACTGGGACCCACAGCTACGTATCGCTTTACCCCTGGCCCCGGTCGGCTTGTGTGGATGAGACATGACTGCGTGGAGAGGGAAGAAGAGAAGAGAGGAGGGGACGAGGAGACGGGGGTTCGAGGACGAGGGTCCGTCTCCTCAAGGTACGCTAGGATCAAGTCTGGTCTGGGTCAGGTCTGCCACTTTGGCTTGGTACTCAGTGTCCCGTACCATGCCATGCCATGGGCCAAGGTATCGACGACTTTTATCTTGGGCCAGCCGGTTGATCTTGGAGTCTCTTCTACATACTTATCCCCCTTCATCACCCACGTTCATTTCACTCTCGCCATTCCATGATCGACACACCTGTCGGCTACTGTGCGCTGTGATCTTTTCTTCTTATGACCACTCGGTTCTTCCTTCTTTTGTGACTCGATTTTTGGGAAACACTTCGACCTGCTCGAACCATCCCGTCCTTCCTTTAAAACACATCCCACAACACTGTACACACCCACCAACCGTTCCGAGCCCGTAATCCAAACACCAAGCCAGCTCAACTCTGTCACGACTTTTCTCGACGACCAACGCCAGCTTGGAGAACCAGAAGAGCGACAGAAACACACTCGGGACGAGTTTCATGTACAACTAAGACAAAAAGCCCACCCACTTTCACTCATCGAGTCACCCAACACACCCAGACGGTTATTGTTCGCCAACAACCCGTCGTCCTATCCTTTTTAAATCCAGGAAACCGAAACCCACCGTCATTAGGCCATTTTGCCCACGATCCAGTTCGAAAGAACTCCCACAAAAGTGTACAACAACATCAACCAACTCGCAACACCAAAGCACCACACGATTAATCAGTAAAGACGGACCACGACCACCCGTCCGACTAACAACACAACTCAACACGACAAACTTGTCTGGTGCGTTTCTGATGAAACTATTCAAAAACGCGACTAGGAGAACATGAGGAACTGATCAGACGAGTGTAGACGCATCACAATGGACGCAACGATGATGACGGCCCAGGCAATGGGACAAGCCCCGTTCCTCTACTACCGTCCGGAACAAAAGCCCGACACGTCTAGGCACCGCGGCCACTTCTCCCAGCAGCCCAACATGCACCAGCACCAGCATCAGCACATGGCCATGTATCCCATGGTCCCGACCCTGCCGTCGACGCCCATCTATTCGCGCCCCAACTCGTCCTGCTCACAGCTTATGGGCCCCACGCTGTACAGCAATGGCCCCGCGAACATGACCCCCATGGCCTCGCCTCAAACCATGAGCCACAAGCCCGCCACTATGCTCGAGACGGAAATGGGTGACGACGGACTCTACATCCCGTCGACGCCGCCCTTGTCGACGTGCGGCAGCACCATCAGCAGTCCCAACAACAGCTGCGATCTCCTCCAGACACCCATGAACCCCATGTTCTCTGGACTGGACGGCTTCGACGATCTGGATGGTTTCAAGGAGACGCTGGAAGCTCCCGAGAACCTCGCCATCGACTGGAACAGCTGCGGATCTCCTCCCATGACCCCTGGTAAGTCGCAACCGCGTCGGAGTGTGTGATTTTCCGTCTGGGCAGTCAACCAGACGTCTGCTTCCACCTTAAACCAACCCATGTGCTGTCGCGTGCCGCGAAGGCTTGGCGGTGGGTTTTTTTTTTTGAGCCCCAATCCCGGTGGCCTTGGGTGGTGGTAGTAGTAGCCATCGTTGTGCCTAGGAAAGCGTATGGCGGGGCAACTCGTGGGAATTACGCAGAACGCTTTTTCATTTCCTGATTTTGCACCAGAGGCTAACTCAATCTGGCAGTCTACCTCCAAAACCAAGCAGGCAATGCCGCCTCGCTTAGCACCAACACTAGAGACCTGCTTTCCACAGCATCTTGCCCTTCACTTTCTCCCTCACCCTCACCGTATGCCAGGTCGGTCGCCTCCGAACAGGATCTTGACTTTTGCGACCCGCGCAACCTCACTGTCGCCGCTGCCCCCAACACGTCCAACCCGACCTTGGCGCCTGAGTACTCAGCCTTCACTCTTGGTGACGAGCTCAGGGGTGAAGTCTCTGCCAAGACCGCTCCTACTTCTGCCCCCTCTCACCAGAACTTTGACTTCAACCCTGCCATTCCTCACGGCCTCCCCGCCTTCGAGGACCTGTCCGACTTGGAGTCCGAAGACGACTTTGTCAACGGCCTGGTTAACCTTGGCGACGCGAACTCTGCCGAGGTCCGCCGCCCTCGCGCCTGCACCGGCTCCAGCGTTGTCTCACTGGGCCACACCAGCTTCATCGGTGGTGAGGAATTCAATTTTGACGAGGCCGACATCTCCACACCGGCTTGCCTTCCCAGCCCCTCGTCATCTTGTGCCGACGACTGCCACCAGGGCAAGCGTCGCAAGGTCATGAAGCAGGAAAGCCGCAACTCGACGCCCGCCATGAACTCAACCCCCGGCTCTTCTCAGGCTGCCAGCAGCGAGCAGAGATCCGGCAGCCAAGCCCCCGCCTCCGAGGCCAACAGCTCGTCCGACTCAGAGTCGGCGTCAGCTCCCGTCCCCGCGCCCGTCAACCGCCGCGGTCGCAAGCAGTCGCTCACCGAAGACCCTTCCAAGACCTTCGTCTGCGAGCTTTGCAACCGACGCTTCCGTCGCCAGGAGCACCTCAAGCGTCACTACCGCTCCCTCCACACGGGTGAGAAGCCCTTTGAGTGCCACGAGTGCGGCAAGAAATTCTCCCGCAGCGACAATCTCTCCCAGCACGCCAGAACCCACGGCAGTGGCGCCATCGTAATGGAGCTTGACGAGTCGGGCGTTCACTCTTTCGATCACGGCATGATGGGCCACCCCGAGGACTACCATACTCTTGGCAAGGTCCTCTTCCAATGCGCCGCCGAGATCCCCGGAAGCGCCAGCGAGCTTTCTTCGGAAGAAGACAACGGCAAGAAGAAGCGCAAGCGCTCAGACTGAACAGTCGGAGCGGCTTTGTTTTTTTTTTCGCAATCAATTTCACAATCGAGAGCGACCAATCGTTGCTTCGATCACGCCCGACACGACTTTGATGACGACAACTTCTTTTTTTCTTTCTTTCCGACCTACCCCGCTACCTCTTACGCGGATCGGTCAATAGGGTCACACGGGGAAATCCTCTCCGCGGGAGGGCAATCATCAACCAACGGAAGATAGACCGCCTCAGGGAGGACCACATGCGAGAGAAGAAGAAAAAGGTGCAAGCGGGTTTCGGCATTTTCACTCATCGATGCGTTGCCTCGACTGTATCATTATTTCCGACGCCAGACATGCTGGAGCCGCCACCGGTCTCGGTTGTGGTCAGCGTCCAAGGGTGTTGTTGTTTCAGGGGCAAGCAGGATGATCACCAAACAAAAGTTCAAGAACGCAAGGGCGAAGCAAAGGGCAAGAGCAAAGCGGGACTCGAGGACAACGGCGTGTAAGGTACGGCGGGACTTGTTTGAAACAGACATCACACCGACAGCATTGATTTGTTGTTTTTTCTTGCTTGAATTTTCGGGAGTTTTTCAAAGTTGCTTTCAAAGTGGCTTCATGCAGACGGCAAAGGGAGGAAACATGAGTTCACTTTTTGTACTTAGTTTTTTTGGTTTTGGCAGCGGCCGAAGCGTACTTTTCTTTACGCGTGTTGTAATCTCACCAAGATGTTCGGATGCCGGCAGCCAGCATCGCCTTGGAACAAAGGAACTTTCTCCTGCGCGGCGCTGAGGAAGTGGATCGTCTCCTTGGGGGGCCGGTCGTGCCCTCTCGGTCGAATTCATGTGTTTACCTTTTTCCCCCATCTCTCATCTTCAAATTGGATTTGTTTTGAGCTGTTGATGGACGCGGACTTAGACCCCTTCCAATACTTGCAAAGGACGGATTTGGATGGCTGGTGGTAGTTGGTGGTGGTGTGTGTGTTGTGTTTCCAGGTCACTCTTCATCGACACCCCCCCTCTCCATCATCAAAACAAGCAAAAGGAAGATTCTTCTTTTCCCACGCAGACACTTTCCCCCCCCCTTGTAGACAAACCTCGAATTTTTCTCTCCAAACAGAACAAAAAAACCCAAAAAGAGAGACACTTTTTTTCGCTGCCAAACATCTGAAATGCCCAACTTTGCTCTATCTGGATCTCGAGTGTGTGTTGTGTGAGATGACTCGTTGGGTGGTGGTGTAGGCTCATCGGCCGATCGACGGTGGCTCTCCGTACTCTCCTGCATACTGGAACGCGGCGGTCCAAGACAACAACCCAAGACACAGCCAGACCAAAGAAAGACTAGACACAAGGCCCGGATGCCCGTTACCCGTGTGTTCCAGTCGGACGGGGGGTTTTTTTTTTTCCCTTTCTCGTTTTTTTTCACTTTCTTTTCTTTTTTTCTCCCCACCCATTATAAGACCCAACCGTCCCGCGACGTTTTCTTTCTTTTCCCCTTACGCCCCGGCCTCGGAAGGTCTCACAGCTCCTATGACGGACGCCTCGCCTCGTGTTGCCAGCTCCGACCCCCCCCCGAACCCAGCCTTAGCCGCCGACACATCACCCGCGGACGCGGCGCTGCGCTGCAGCTGCGGGCCCCGTTTTCTTTTTGTTTCGTTCCTTCCGAACGGCGACGGCATTTGGAGCGGGCCTTTTTCTTTCTTTTTCCCTTCTCTTTTTTTTTTTTTCTTTTTTCCCACATTGTACATTATAACCCTCCCTCCACTCCAACTGGGTTTACTTTCTTTTTGTCGGAGAGTTGTCTCACCTCGTCGGGTGCTCACATCCCCAACGGCTGGGACCGAGAGGAGAGGGGCAGAACGATCCATCTCCCTCGATCGAGGAGGGGGGGGAGGAGAAGGCTTGGTACCGGCATTCCCGATCCACAGTTCGCGGATTGAGGTCCGGCTGTAGACGGTCCCTCCTCCCGGTCCCCATTTTCAACGGGGACAGGACTCGAGTTCCATTACAATGGTTCTTCCGTACTCGACCGACCTTTGCTGCGCTTTTCTCTTCCGTCAGTTTTTTATTATTATTTTTATCTTTTCCATCTCTATCCTGTTCCTTCTCAATTGTCTGGGCGACGACTCTTCGCGCCTCCCGTTACTGTCGAGACGGACACAACCCATTGCAACCCCGAGGCGGTAGCATTTTGGAGGCGCGATAGTTTTCCACACGGCGGACCACCGACGCGGGGAGGGTCCACGGCTCACCGACTGAGGTACGTTACAAGGCGGTCCCTCTTGAGGTCGCACAGGTACACAATATGAAGAAAAACACGGTTAAAAAACACAGTATAAGTGTTATGCCCAACACTGAACACATCATAAGGTTTCTTCAGAAACTCAGTATCATGGAGGCTTCCAGGCCTATAACCACCCTATTGACTAACCTTGCATCCAGGTAGCTGGCATCATGACCCTGATAGGTACACTGGGGTATATCAAGATCAATGTTGCGATGTATTGACCACCCATTCGCATGAACCGTTATCCGGCACGCAAGTTCACACAAGACGACTTTATCTAAACGAAAATGTCTACTTCCCAGATAGCTATACTTATCGGCTACTACGATCCTTTATTCGGCTTCTTGTCTTATGGCCCCCATCAGACCACCGACGTCGTGTGATTGGATTGGCAATCAATGAAGGCACCTAGGTGATGATCTTCCTTTCTATCTATGGGTGGGGGCCGTTTCTCTTATCTATTTGTGTGTGTGTGTGTGTGTGTGTGTGTGTGTGTGTAAAAAGGTGGTGATGGATGACATGGCATGGGCCACACGATATGAGATTCTCTCGCCGGAAACGGTCAACGGCACTGCGTCAGGCCGACATGGGTATAGATTGTCGTATACAGAAGCAATATCTGTAGTAACGGAAGGGAAGAAGAACGAGTAAGGGAAGAGAGAAGAACCACGCTCACCCGACTAATACGAGATTCGGACGGGCAGTACGATGTAGTCAGGCACACACAGGTGGGGTTGGGAGGGGGGGATTGTTTGGCGGTTCAATTTTGGCCACTCTGTTTGCGCCAGGTACCTCTCAGCAGGTCTTGGGAATCGCGGCCCGCTGAACGTTTACGGATATAGTGGTTGGGTAATTTGATGGCGGGCCATGTGAAATGCAATGGGCGGCCGGTAGTGCAACGTACCTGACTAGAGCTGCGCAGGATCTGATTCAAGGCCGCGGTCCGCACAGCCACCACCACCACCACCACCTGTTCCTCCTCCGAGATACCGGGGAAGAGCAAAATCTGAACTTGTTCTTGGTCCTGACGCTCGCGTACGGGGAAGAGCAAACATTCAAGGGTCGGCGGGCGGTTGGAAGGTCCTCCCCTTGGCGGCGAGGATTCGGACTATTGGCTCTGCTCAATGACCGAATCTCCCAGAGTCCCCTCCCCCAATGGGAAATCGACGAACTAACAAAATTAGCATGGAGAGAAGATAGCGAGGACGCGGACAGGCATAGCACACCGCTCACGCGATTCCGTGGTCAAAGCTCTCATCCGAGGGACAATCCTAACCTCACCTCATCTTCCATATTCTGTGTGTCAGTCGTCGGTCGGTTCGAAATTTTCAACATCCATGGGTCCTTGAATCCATACGGTCCATTTCCGCGCCGCGCCTTTGCCCTTGACGAATCCTCGTGGGCCAGGCTGCCATGCCAGGTTTGATGGTCACCTTGGACGGAGAAGGGGCCCGTGTCTCGATAGTGGCGGGCGATGGCACGGTAGTGGGTTGATTTGCTTGGTCTGAGGTGATGACGGACCTGGCGCCTCGTCGTCCTCCTCCTCCTCCTCCTCCTCGTGTATTGGTCTCGGGCCTTCTCGTTGAGCTGCAGCTTTGTCATAAGACCGTTGAAATAGCACGGGCTGAATGGGGGTGGGGTGGATGGAGCCCGTGAAGGAAAGCATCTTGCCAATCCAGGTGGAGGCTTGTCCTCATGAAGTCCTTGCCCTTCTCGACCGATGTTGGCCAAGTGGATGGACGACATGATATGACAATCCATCAGATCCATCAGATCCATCCGTCAATGGGACCGGGTCGCATCCGGGGAATCCATAGTCGACGTGCCGGCGCTCCCCGTCCCTCCCCTTCCCCGTTTCACTCGACGCAAACGTGGACTTGTATGCTAAGTGCGTGGTGTACGGGTAAGCGAAGTGCTTCGAGTCGAGGTTCAGAGCCCACATGCATTGGCTGGCCAGTCTGGTTGGGCCGGTGTGCGGAAGTAGAGGAAAATCAGTGTCGGGCGGTGTAAGGTTCTGATGGAACCACCGGCCCATGATTCTGAACGAAGCATGAAGGACAAACGCATGGCCCGCTAATCTACAGGCCCGGCGCCGCCCGCGACCCCAAAAACCCCCCCGTCGAGGGCCCAGGTCGGGTCCCCTACCTAGGTACGGATACTATGTAGGTGAGATACCTAGGTACTCCGCAGGTATGTAGGTACCCGTATCACCTACCCCGGGCAGTGTGAGTGGGATCATAGAATAACCTCAGGCAGGACCGAGCCCGGCGAGCGACGGGGTCCAGCAGCGGTGCCCATATTCCCACCTTCCACCAGGCCCGAATCCCCAGCACCGGACCCGACAAGCCCCCCCGACGGCCACCAAATTGCCATGCCCATGAGCCGAGGACGACCCAGGGCCAGGGCCGGGTTAGGCGAGAGTGTCAGACGGATATCTCAGTTTGCCACGGCATATCGCTCCTGGGTATCCGTAGTGTTGTATTGCATTGTTTGACCCTACCCTTCAGGGACGCCCAGCAGAAAAATCGACTCGTCTAGGAATCTTAGGAGACAGGGAGGTCCATCCACCAAAGGCATGGAATGGGAAAGGTCAGCAGCCAGACCAGTCAGGATCTCGATGAAGACAAGGAGGCTGAGGGGCAAAGAGGCTACGTTTGCAAGGCCCCGTTGCAGAGGAAGGTCTGAGGAAATGTCCCCATAGCTTCTATTGCATCCAGCTGCCGTGCCGTATCCATTTCCTTCGGCGTCGTCGAGTATCGTCTTTGCCCCATGTAGCTGATGGAGCGGGTGGGCGGATGAGTGATTATCAGTGTGTGGATGAGTGAGTAAATGCCTTCAATGCATGAGGTGAGGTGAGTGAGGTGAGTGACTAGAGTGAGTGGAGACAGCCTACAGGTACTGCAGCAAGTGCAGGCAGGTAGGTACCAACCCTCAGGGCTACCGTCTCTCACTTTTTCCACCTTTGGCGTTGCCAAATTGTCCGAGCGGAGCGGCACGTCGCGCGACTCTAGTGACTGTATCCGTAATTTTCTCTCGATTTTTGGGTTTGTTTTATTTTTCCACATGTCTGTACAGAGAGGCACTGCAATCTTTTTCTGCGAGGCCTCTCTTCCCCACCAGATATCTGCATCCCGGGCTCCCCAGTGACCCCGTGCCAAACGGCTTCAACCGCGCTCATCACTAATCGAACGGTCTGCCTCGAAGCCCTGACATCCCTTCGTCCCAAGGATCCATCCCCTTGGCGTCTGGGCGAACCAGTCTGTTCCCTTCCCGCGACGGTGCAGATTGCTCCGTGACCCGCATGAAGTCCGGGTCCCCGTCGGCTGACAATTGACTTTTGCACAAAGCCTGCCTGTTTCGCATGTACACTACACAGAGACAGACAGACAGACAGACACACATACGCCAGGCCCTGCACAACACGGGTTCCGGGCACGCACAAGCATCCGGCCCAGACATCCAAGCCGTCCCGCAAAATCCGAAAAGTAGTAGCCCGAGGCCTGAGGTCCGCCCGCCATGTCATCCGAACAGCTGAACGTCATCGCATTGGTCTCGGGCGGTAAGGACAGTTTCTTCTCCGCCCTGCACTGCCAGAGGAACGGGCACCGGCTCGTCGCCCTCGCCAACCTCTTCCCGGCCGCCCCTGTCAGCGCCGGTTCCAACGCCAGCCCGGCGACCGTCGTTTACAAGCCCAACGGGGTCTCCAACGGGGATCACGTGAAGGTTGCCGAGAAGCAGCGCGAGGAAGGAAACGAGGCTGGGAAAGGGGCCGATGACGACGTCGACCTAAATAGTTTCATGTACCAGACCGTCGGCCATCAGGTCATCCCCTTGTATGCCGACGCCACGGGTCTGCCGCTCTACCGCCAGCCCATCTACGGAGGCGCCAAGTACAATGGCAGAGACTACGACTCGCAGGCCGCCTCGGCACGAAATGGCGACGCTAGTCGCCATCTTGACGCGGATGAGACGGAGAGCATGGTGCCGCTCCTCCGTGCCATCATGGCCGACTACCCGGAGGCCAATGCGCTGTGTGCGGGAGCGATCCTGTCAACGTACCAGCGGACACGAGTGGAATCCGTCGCCCTGCGCCTGGGTCTTACGCCGCTGGCATATCTCTGGAAGTACCCCGCGCTGCCCCCGGTTGTCCCGGGAGTCGTCGAGGACGCCCAGCTGCTTCACGACATGGCCGCTGCCGGGCTGGACGCGAGGGTCATCAAGGTCGCGAGCGCGGGGCTCGATGACGACTTTTTGTGGGAGAAGGTGAGTAGCATATCGGGCGCCTCTCGCGTGAAACGTGCCCTGAGAAAGTTTGGCGCTGCCGAGGGTTCCGTCATTGGCGAAGGGGGCGAGTTCGAGACGCTCGTGCTCGACGGCCCGCCCAGCTTGTTCCACAAGGCTATTGAGGTGCCCGAGTCCGGTAGACGGGTCGTCAGGGAGGGCGGCGGGACGTCGTGGTTGAGCTTCAAAGGGGCAAGTGTCCGAGAAAAGCCGGCCACTGAGACGGACATGGGAGAGGAAAGCTGCTCCCCGCCCCGAGTCCCAGACGTCTTGGATCCGAGGTTTCGATCCTTGCTGGACTCGCCGCCTCAACCCGAGGAAGGCCTGTCTGAAAACGACTTTGCGAAAGGCGACGGCACGACGTCGGCATTGTCCAAAGCTCCTTCCAACGACATTCACTGGTCTCTCGACGCCAGAGTGGGACCGGGTCAGAGACTGTCCGTCGAGCAACAGACTGAGGAGATAGTCCGGCAAGTTCGTGAGCGCCTCGCTACACATTCTCCGCCGTTGCCCACGACGGCCATCACCAACACCATCATCGCCCTGAGTTCCATGTCGGATTTCCCCGTGGTCAACAAGATCTACAGCAAGCTGTTCCAGCATCCCAACCCCCCATCCCGCGTAACTATCTCTTGTGGCGATCTCCAGGAGGGAAGTGCCATCAACATCCATCTGACGATCAAGCCGCGCCTGGAACATCGCGAGCGGAATGGACTCCATGTCCAGTCACGGTCCTACTGGGCGCCTGCGAACATCGGTCCGTATAGCCAGGCCATTGACGTGCCCCTGGTCGTTCGAGAGGGGTCTCTGTCTCGGGACGGGCAGGAAACTATTCCTACCGGGACCAGATCGGTGACGATCGCAGGGCAGATCCCGCTCGTACCGGCGAGCATGGTCTTGCCCGTCCAGAAGACAGGCAACTTGGAAATGCAAGTCGTCCTGTCCTTGCAGCATCTCTGGCGCATAGCCGCCGAGATGAAGGTACAGCTCTGGACCAGCGCGGTTGCGTACTTCCCGCAGACACCGGAAGATACGGACAAGAGACGCCAAAGTCGGCTCGCTGCCGCGGCTTGGAAGGGCGCGCACGCCCCCGACGAAGACGAGGACGCGGACAACGAAGGCGGGCCGGATCTGTGGGATCGAAAGTTTAACCCGGCGTACATGTCACTCGGAGACGACGCCGCGGCGCCTCCGAAACTCCCAGACTGGTCCGTCGTCAAGGGCGTGGCCGAAGAGGGTGACGGGG
The DNA here is from genome assembly GCA_006783085.1 of Colletotrichum shisoi. Classification (NCBI taxonomy): domain Eukaryota; kingdom Fungi; phylum Ascomycota; class Sordariomycetes; order Glomerellales; family Glomerellaceae; genus Colletotrichum; species Colletotrichum shisoi. Next base: position 106,992 of record PUHP01000004.1, on the reverse strand, counting down.
GAGATGGCAGGAAGCCGGTGCCTCCTTTCTTCGCGGTCGAAGTCGAGGAGCTCCCCCGGCAGGCCGGCGTGGAGTGGCACGCTCATCTGGGCATCTCGGGTCTTGCGCCATCGTCGGTCGAGTACCAGACCTTCAACCTCGAGCCGTCGGACGGGGAACCCTTTTACAGACGCGTCTGCCATTTCGTGGTCTCGGGGAGGCTAGTCCATACGACTATATGCTGGCTCGCGAGACGCGGCCGGGGCGCCCGCTCGCCGTCTTCCCTCTCAGACGTGGGTGAGTTGATGAGGCGAGCGTACCTGAAGTCCATCGGCGGCGAGCAGCGCGCTTCAGAGGCCGGGTTCCCGTACCTGATGTACCTGAACGTGCCAGGATGTCCGTTCGCGGCCGCGGCGCCTGCCGATGTCGGGAAGGAGGTGGAGCGGGTGACGGCGTACGTCAAGGCCAAGTCTATCTACGACGAGAACGGAGAGTTTATTCTTGCTATTGGTTTGTGGAAGTAGATGGTTCACAAATCTATGAAGACGCAGGAATCGACCGGCGTTGGTTCTCCAGACCGTGGTCGGTCCGTTTGTGTGTATGTGTGTGTATGGATGCATCTCTGAGATAGTACACTGGGAGAAACGTAGGCACGGAGGCGCGGATCCTGGTTGCATGCTCAACTACACGTCTACATGATTGGTTGCACGCCTCGGAATCCCATGACGGAGGCTGAACCTGTTCCCTTTCCCCTGTCCCGCTCCCCCTCTTCTCGGAGCGTTCCGAGGTAATACTTCCGTGGGCGACGACCTGCCTGACATCCGCAAATCCGGATTTATACCCATTTGCTGAGTGGAAGGGGCTATATGTTGGTGTTTGGATACTCAGCACACACACACACACACACAACGGGGAATGCCAGCCATCAAGTAGCTTCTGTAAGAGAAGAGGAAGAAGCAGAGTCAGGAAGTGCGGAAGACAGAAAACCCGGGGAAGCAGCCCCCAAGAGTCTTATTCTCCGAGGTGAGGTTGAAGGAACTGATTCATGCACGACGGACACTAGACCTTCCGATTGGCGGCAGTTCGTCCCCCCCTTCCCCCCCCCGGAAGTCAATCGGCGGAGCTCCGAGATCTTGCGTGTGGGAATGGTCGGCGACCAACCAAAACATCCATTGCCGACCCCCCCCCCCGCTGCATCCATCCTTCCAGATAAGGCTCTTGGGAGTGGGTGACTGGGCGTGTCATGGGGTTCATATCTATACAAGATATAACAACCATCCGAAGGGACGTATGGGGTAGAAACCCGTCTCGTCTCATGTTACTCTGGGGGACTGATCTCACCTCTCAGAACCTAGATACTTGTACGGTACCGTACTTCTCCTTCCCCCACACTCTTAACTGACAACTGATGACTGCCAGCTGTCAACAGTCCAGCCAATACAGACGCTAACGAACGCCGAACGGCGACGCTGCATGGCGCCCCCACTACCTCACCTTACCTTACCTACCTAGAAGGACTAGCGCAGCCGTGCTGTGCAATCGCGCCTACCAATCCCTCTCGAGCCTCGGATTGCGAAGCTCTCATCTCCCCAAGAGAACCAAAAGAATCCTCCAAGAAACTCTAGTCTCGGGGATCTCTCGTCTCTCGCTCCCGACCATTCGACCACTGGTTTCACGTCACTCGACCCCTGCTCTCGCGTGAGTTGAGCCACCTTTCGCCCCTTCAGGTCCCAAGGCCCCCCGCTCCCGCAGGCTCGCACCATCTTTTCGGACTGGGACATGCAGACGCCTCATGTCTCTCGGTCGTGATGGCGTTCGCCCGCGATGATGCCACGGAAGTAGCAGCATCTCCTCCTCCTCTGTCCGATTTCCAGACCCAGCAGCAACCGCGATCCCGATCGACCGCCAACACCCCGCAGGCCTTAAGTAGGCGCGCTTCCTGCGATGACAGCACCCCGGCCTCGCCGCGCTCGCTCTCCCGCAGGCAGAGCACCAACGACCGTATCAACGAGATCTTAGAAGTACGTTTTCAGGTTTTGTTTTGGGGTTTTTTTTTTTGGTTTTTTTTGCTCTCGCTTCTGCACCTGTCCGTAGCAACCGATCGACCACCCGGGACTGTGGAACCCTTGTGTGTCTATATGCTTTTTTGTTGTTCAGGTAGCACCGAGACCCTTTTAGCCGCCAATCTCACTCATGTCTCTTTGGACCCTGGCTGGCCAATTCAACTTTTTTTTTCCTAACCTTCTTCCTCGGTCCTTTCTCTACCTACCCCCCACCCCGGCACTTCTCCATCTCGTCTACCCCGTCCTCCTACTCACGCCTTCCCGGAACACAGACAGCACGAGACCGCGCGCAAGCAATGGGCAGCGGACTATCGACGACCCGCTCCGCCCCCGCCAGCCCTCCGCGCCACTACTCCCGCGCCGACGGCTCCCCTGATGAGAGCGTCGGCATCATCTCACGCGGCCCGGCCCGTAACTACCAGAGCATGAACGCCACGCCGGCGCCGCTTTCCCACTGCCACCCGCAGGCCGGTCTGCGGCCCCGCAAGTCGGCCCAACCGACCCGGAGCAACCTACCGGCTCAGACCGAGACTGAGGAGGAAGAGGAAGACTACGACGCCGTGGTTGCGCGGGAGGAGCGAGAGCTGGCGGCGCGGACCAAGGAGCCGTGGTACACGGTCTTCCTGTCGAGCTTCCACAGCATCGAGCTAGAGAACAAGGGCAGCGTGGCCCGCGACCACCTCGCACTCGGTATGCCTCCTTCACCACTACCACCACACCCCCACAACCCCCCTGGGGGAGAGGGACGCACAGCACTCGACCGTCCCGCATGACCTTCACTGACCAAAACACTTTGCTTCGGCAGAACGGACCTTCCTTGCCTGGCTCCGTACCTCCCTGGCCTTCGCCTCGATAGGCATCGCCGTGACCCAACTCTTCCGCCTCAACTCGTCCCTCTCCAACCCCGAGTCGAACGACCCCAACGCCCACACCCTCCGCCAGCTGGGCAAGCCCCTCGGCGCTACCTTCCTCGGCATCAGCATCCTCACTCTCTTCCTCGGCTACCAGCGCTACTTCCGCGCACAGCAGTGGATTATGAAGGGTAAGTTCCCAGCGAGCAGGGGCACCGTCATCATCGTCTCCTTCGTGGCCTTTGCCCTGATGGCGGTGAGCCTGGTCGTGGTCGTGGTCGTGAGCCCCACGAGTAGAGAGCGTTGATTTTGATGTCTTTTGGTTGGGGGGACGCCCCGCCAACGCTGTTTACAACGTACGATACGTCGGAGGGCTTTCGCGGTTGCTCGATCTGGC